>PVIR01003638.1:0-86558 GCA_004026965.1 Petromus typicus
TATTTGCCTTTAATATCCCTGGCCCGCAGAGATTCAAATATATAAATGCACCATCAAATTGGAACTAGTATTCAGCCACATTTCCAAATTATCTAGTCAAAATAAATTAAACTGACCCAAAAAAGCATAGTGTGCATATGATCTGTATCTCATGATGATGTGGAGGACAGAGCAATAATTGTAGAGTGATTGCTAAATATTTATAGATCATGTATCACTGACCATGTGCATAGGCATGATATGTCATATGTATACTAGAGAGCTATATCCTCAGCTCAATTCATACTTTTTCAATCTTTACAGCAGTCTGACAAGATAGATTCTAGTATTCCCCTCTCTTTAGAAACTGGAAAGTAAAATTTATGGAGAACAAGACTAGGATCAGACATTTAAAATAGTGCATGTATGGGCCGGGGAGTTAGCTCAGTGGTTCCGGTGCCTGTCTTGCAAGCGCAAGGGCCCGGGTTCGATTCCCCGGTAACCACATAACAATACTGGGTGTGGAGACTCAACCCAGCAGCAACCAGTACCACATACCACAGTGCCGGGCGTGGTGGCTCATGCCTGCAATCCCAGCACTCGGGAGGCAGAGGCAGGAGGATTGTGATGTGAGTTTGAGGCTGAGCTCAGGGCCAGCCTGAACCACAAGGCGAGACCCTGTCTCAAAAAACCTAAAAAAAAAAAAAAAAAAATAGTGCATGTTTGGTTCTGAAAGTCAGTTCTTTTCACTGAAATCTCATGTTCTTACCTTAAAAAGTAACATCAGAATTTCATGAAGAAGTTACATCATGTGAACTGACTGTGGCGGGGAAGGGATTTTTCTAGAAAGAATTGATGTTATAAGATATACTCTCAGAAACTGATTTCTTTCCCTAAACAGAAAATTAGTTTAAAATTTATAATCAAACATAAAATTGGACTGAAGTAAGTTCTAGAGCCATAGTTCTGAGATCTGTGCATCTTTGACAGCACCATGAGAAGGCATATTGAGAAGGAGCAGGCTCAGGGATAAAGCAGATGGGTGGGGTTCATTCCTAATTAACAAAAATTAATTGGTTATGGTAGAAAAAGTGGGGTCCTTAATTAAAAGACTAATGTTTGGAAAAAAAGATGGCACATGATCTATTTTAATTTCTAGTATAGTCAATCAAATTGATTGGGTATTTGTTTATGTGTGTGTACTTGTACATGTTATTGTCTATTGAATAGCAACAAATCAGTTGTTTGGAAATAAATTTCGTGTAGTGATTGGAGCAATAATATTCATTTTTAGCTCTTAATAGTTTCCTTAGCTTCCTCTCTCTGTCTCTCTCTCTCTCCCTTTTTCTCTCCATCCCTCCCTCCATCTCTATCAAAACATGGAGGATTCTGGGTATTAGAAATGAAAAATTTCTGGGAAAACAAAGGCATTTGATGATAATTATGTTTGAATTCAAATACAGAATCAACTAACTTACTAACTGCATTTACTTATTAACTTACTAGAAATATTGCTTCCTCTTTGATGAAATGAAAACAAAAATATTGAGGATTACTTTGAGAATATAATCTAATACATTAAGCATCATACACAACTTTAGCTATTTTTACCATTCTCCGTGACATTAGTATTGGCTTCATGTGTAAATGAGAACAGTGGTAGTTCCTGTTACATTAAATATATATTAATTAGATTACTCCAAAAGTCTGTTTGAAGGTCAGGCATTTATCTCAGTGGTTCTGGTGCCTACCTTGCAAGTGCAGGGGCCTCAGTTAAATCCCCACTAACCACATACAACAAAGCCAGCATGGTGACTCACACCCATCAGCAATCAGAAGCACGTACCACTATGCTGGTTGCGTGGCTCACGCCTGTAATCCTAGCACTTGGGAGGCAAAGATAGGAGGATTGCTAAGTTAAAGGCTGAGTTCAAGAGCAGCCTAAACATACCAAGTGAGACCCTGTCTAAAAAAAAAAAGTTTGTGTGAAAATATTGCTTATAAAACTTTTAATGACATTTTTCTTGTAAACAAGTATATAAACAGAAGTATGTACCCAGAGTCTATAATGCATTTTCTCATTTTCTGGAAATCAACAGTTTACTATTACAGGCATTTTATGACAAATTAGAATTAATTTTACTAATGTAGAAGTACATTGCAAATATTGTATCTTGAATAGTAGCTAATACAGAAAATAGGAGATAATAAAGAGCAATTTCTGAGTGCTTGTGTATTAGACATTCAATTTTCATGTCATGTAAGACAGGTATTATCTCTGATTAATACAGAAGGAATGTGAATGTCAAACATATTGGTTGAACTTATAGCAAATAATAGGACTATGTTTCTCTAACGTCATGGCTCATTTTCTAAACATCTGCTTTCCTATAGAAAAATATATCCTTTTCCATTGTACCTGTTTCTGAATAGGCAGAATTAATATTGTTAAGTAGCCATATTAACAAATGTGATCTGTATATTTAAAGCAA
Source organism: Petromus typicus (assembly GCA_004026965.1). Lineage (NCBI taxonomy): Eukaryota > Metazoa > Chordata > Mammalia > Rodentia > Petromuridae > Petromus > Petromus typicus. Next base: position 2,472 of record PVIR01003638.1, read on the forward strand.
TTTCTATTAAATTTACAATGCCATTCTTTAGAGTTAGAAAAGAATAATCCTAAAGTGCATATGAAAATAGAAGGGGTCCAGAGTAATAATGAAATCTTGAGTAAAAAAAGGAAAGGGGGAGGCATTGTGATCCCCACTTCAGGTTACACTATGAAGGTATCCTATTAAAAACTACCTGGTAGTGGCCCAGGAGGAAACATACAGACCAGTAAAATAGAACAGAAGACATTGAAACAATTTCATGTATTTTTAACCATTTGCTCTTTGTTAAAAGCAGGCAATGAAGAAAGGATATGTTCTTTACAAATGGCGCTCAGAAAATTAACAATTCATGTGAAGAACAATGAAACTAGACCTGTACCCTAGACTTTTTTTTTTAAAAAAAAGATGAATCAAAGATCCAGGTATAAAAAAAAAAAAAAACCAGAAAAAAACTGCAAGTTCTAAAAGATAAAGGAAGGAAAACACTTGAAGACATAGGCTAGGACTTTCTGAACAGCACTCCAGTAGTGTAAGGAAAAACACTAAGAGTCAACAAATGGTATCATATTAAATTGGATCACTTTTGCACAGTAAGTAAAACAATCAAGAGTGAAGAGACAGTACTGAAAATGTGAAAAAATTTTGGCAACTACTTGTCTAAAAGTAGAATATATAAATAACTCAAAAATTTGACTCCCAAATTAAATGTCAGTACTGAAAACTAGAAAAATGAAATTAACTTACACTTATCAAAAGAAGAACATGTGGCCAGTAATTATATAAATAAATGTTTAACATCATTAATCATTAGAAAAATGCAAATTGAAACATTATGACACTATTTTGCCCAATAGAGTAGTTATTATCAAGAACGCACACATATAAACACACACACAAATGCTAAAGAGAAGATGGGGGAGAAGAAGAAATCCTTCAACACTGGAAAAATGATCCCTTTTTTTTTTAAAGCTTTTTGTAGGAAGGAAGGAAGATGATAGATAAATAGGTATAGATACAGATACAGGTGATAGACATTCCCTTTGTCTGTAAATTGCATAACATGTAAAGAAAGATATATAAATTATGACCAGCTGTGGAACAGAGGAAATCCTCATTCATTTCTTTAAGAAGCTTAACGTGGACCCTTCTCAGGGGGAAAGTGAGTGGTCTTCATGCCCCATGGCTGTTCTTAACTGTTCATAGGAAACACAACCACCTATGGCATCTTCTACAGGCCAGGTAGAGCCAGACATAAAGTATACTCAAATGTATTAGGAAAGAAGGAAAATAACCTAGGAACAGTCATACCTAGTGCTTATTAAGGAGTTATATAGTAGACAATGTCCTAAGTTATTTTTATATAACTCACTGAATCTATAAAAACTTACAGAACGCTAGTCATTCCCTACTTTACAGATAAGGCGCCTAAAGCACATAAAGATAAATGAGTTGAACCGAGCACTTTTGACTCTAGAGCCTGAGCTCTTAAACATCACCTGTTTCTATCTCTATCACTTTCAGTAGTTAAAGAGACAATTTGAATTATTCTCATAACATCTTAGAAGGATAAGCGCAGAAAGTGAGTATCTAATTATCTCGGGAATAACTGAGATTCCTGCTTACACGGAGTCTTGTAACTATGGATAGTACAATCATATAATTTAAAATGAGAAGTATTAAATACGATGGAAGTTGAGTTAGCTCCTTAAGAAAATAGCTCTTTTTCATTTCAGTTAATCGTTACAAGAAAATTATGCAGCTATTGTCAATACACTACACTATATATAGAGTTCATTAAATCTTCTGAAAATACTGAGTCATATTTTATCTTCAACTCATTCTTGACCCTGAATATATTTATTATTCCATTTTAACTTGCACATCTTTCCTATAATTAGTGGGATTAAAATCAGTAGAAATGCATCATATTTGAGGAAAAAAGAAAGTAAAAGTGGCTGGAACATTTGAAACATACAAGGAATGACAGCTATCTTTATAGTGATTTCATTTCTAATATTGAAGGAGCAGAGAGAATGTCGTGGTAAATAAGACTTCTTCCAATTTCCATCTGTGGGTGAAATTGCTTCTCCCAAAAGAATAAAGATAGCTCTGGTCTACACATATGCTGTATTCCTTTTTCTTTCTAGTAATCTCCATGTCACATTGCTTTACATCATTTGGAAAGTGTTAGTTTACAGGCAAAAGCGCTTGAAGGGAAGTAGGGGAAGATAAGGGAAAGAAATTTAATAGTGAAACAAAAGATGGAAACAAAGCTTATGTGTATAGGGGGTTTGGGGTGATAGGGTGGGCAGAGGAAAAGAAAAAATGAGAATTAAGATATATCATGTACATATTTTTAATGTTAAATGTGATCATAATATAGACATACAATGTACCAATAAACTAAAAAGAAAAATTTTAAAAAGCATTTGAATAAAAACAGCAAAAATATAAGGAGGTAAAACCAAAACTGAACAAAGGCTTTGAGAAAAATAAATATTAGTAGCTATTAGTAGCTATTTTTTAAAGAATGGGTTATTTCTAATTTTAACTTTATATTTTTAATATTGCTAAATTACATTTTATGACATTCTTTTTTAAAACCAAAATAATGTAAAAACTAGCATTGATTACATATACTATATGGGTTAAAAGACCCTTGTAGATATCATTTTACAATATTTTCCAATAACCTTAGAAAGCCACTAGTGATGCTTTCATTTGTACAGAGGCAGATGATATTTGTAAAATGTATCATCACCAACAAAGTTACAGACATTAAATGAGAGACTCTAAAGTGCATCATCTGACTCAACGCAAGCACGTGAAACACTAGGCCCCATTTCTAAATGCATCAAAAGTTTAAATTCCTCTAAACTCCCTTATGTGGAGTATAGTATATTTTTATACTGTTTATTATTTTGTGCTAGTGATTATGGTAAAAATCCAATTTTTCTTTAATAATTTAATTGGAGTTCAGTATTTGTGTAGAAGAAGCCTTGCCTGAAATTTTATTCCAAAGATGATTTTTGTATATATTCTTCACACCATACTTTGTACACTAAGGTAAGTTCAAGACACTCTGATATCCCTGAACAGGGATTGGTGGGTTTGACATACAAACAGTTACAAAAAGATTTCTTTTGATACAGGATCTTACTGTACAGCCCAGGTTCATGTTAAGTGCAATAATATCCTCCTGTCTCAGTCTCCTCAGTGATGGGACTATATGTGTGTGCCACATGCCCCACTATGAAATTACTTTTCTTGACATTTTATTAATCTTGTTGTGATGAAATATAATTCTGGCTACAAATTGACAAGAACTTGAGGACATCTGTAAATATTGTTTTCTGCCATAATACTTCAAGAGACTCAGGAAGAAGGAGCCTCTCCCCAGTATGCTGATTTTTGGTGTCCACAGTCCCCACATATACAACATTGGCTACAACCTTCACCAAGGAGGATCTTAATTATTTGGTGTCAAGGCTGAAAGATAAATGAATTAAATTTCAGTGATTATGGAAAAATTTGCATCTCTGTTTCATAGCATAGAGATTGGAGAAGAGGGAAAGGCAAAAATTGAAAAAAACTTAAAAGACTGCGAATGAGAGATGGGAATGAGAGGAAGGAGTGGCGGGTTAGGGGTGCAGGGAGAGGAACACCAGGAATCACAATCCTGGAGATACTGATTTGATTGATCTGAGGTGAATAAAGAATTAAATTTTTTTTCTATTTAAAAGGGTTTTTTTTCAAAGTCAGGTTAAAGATACACAATATTCAAAGTAAGTTTTATTCCAAAGGATTAGTTTCAATTTTCTCCTAACCCAAGAAAATCTGTTCACACCAGAATACCTGATATTAGGATTCTTTAGCAAATAACAAAAATCTGTGGCTGAAATATACACTGGTATTGTGTGAAGCAGGTAGCTCCATAGAATAGTCGGGATATTCCAACAGCGAGATGTCATCGTGGAACACAAGTACAGAGCCAGGGCTGAGAACCAACATAAAAATTTTCACTTAATTGGAAAAAGTTGAACTGTCCTCACATTGGATCCTCTTGCCTGTTTTTGATCTAAATAATTTTTAGTTTAAATTTAATTTGTTAAGATTCTTCTTTTGGTAAAAATTAATGTCCAGAATTTATAAAGAAACTTCCTAATCTCGATTTCAAAAACAATAAAAAGATATAGAGAAGGGACTTTGAATACTTTCAGAAGCAAACAATGAAGGGTGTAAGAAAAATCACTCATCAACAATCATCATGCAAATATAAATAAAAAATACAGTGAGATAATATCTCACACCTGTTAAAATAACAAATATGGGCAAAGTTGTAGAAAAATTGAAAACTTTCTATGTGCTTGATAGGCATGTAAAATATAGTCACCGAGGAAAACAATGTGGAATTTCACCAAAAAATAATGCTAGAAATATACTAAAAGAATTGCAGTAAGATCTCACAAAGTTATACACATACTCATGTCCACTCTAGCCATAGGTACAATAGTTAGGATGGAAGCATAATATAAATCTGTATCAGTTGAAAAATGATAAAGAAAACACAGGAGTTACACACAAGAGAAGATTAGTAAGTTTTAAGAAGGAAATTGCACTATATGTAAAACTGTATCAAATGTGACAAACTCGTATGCTACTGCACTAAAAAATGGTGCTCTTCATTTATATGAGGTACCTAAAATAATCAGAAATAGAAATAGCATAGATGATGACCGCTAGAATGGGTAGTTCCTATCCAGTGAATGGAAACTTTCAGTTGTGCAAGATAAGTTCTAGACATTGGTTCCATAAAACATTGTCTCTAGATACAGTGTTGAGTTGTGAATTTAGAAATTTCTCTAAAGGATCACATGGCAGATTTCATGTTGTCTTTTTCAATTGATTAGTTTTTTAGACAGGATCTCGCTTTGTGGTTCAGGCTGGCCCTGCACTCAGCCTCCAACTCACATCACAGCAATCCTCCTGCCTCTGCCTCCCGAGTGCTGGAATTATAGGCGTGAGCCACCACACCTGGCACTGTGGTATGTGGTACTGGTTGCTGTTGGGCGTGAGTCTCCACACCCAGTATTGTATATGGTTACCGTGGATCAAACATGGGCCCTTGCACTTGCAAGACAGGCGCTGGAACCACTGAGCTAAATTCCAGGGCCTGATTACAAAAATTTTTTAAAGGGAAAGTAAAACAGAACAGTCAGAGGGAAAAGAGGGATAACATTGACCCAGAGTCTTAGGTATCCAAAATAGTGCCAATGATACAATAACCCTGCAGAAAAGGCACAGAGCAGGCAGCAGAAAAGGTTAGGGAAAGGCTATAAGGCCTCAGATGAAGGTGCAGAGAACATTAGGTGACACCGTCTGGCTGCAGAACCATTTTTATCGTATGATTCAGCATTTGAAGAATTTCCTGTTCTTTTTTGCTTCAAGGTTCACACTGCAAACGGATGCCAGCTTGAAAGAACTTTCTCCTCTCTGAGTTCCTTACAGTAGAGGAAAAGGTGATCATGCCTGTGATCAGGCCCAAAATGAGTCATTCACAGCTCGCTTTGCTGAGACAGTCTATGTTTTCATTTCTCAGGATACCAGTGGATAGAGGCTGGGAGTGATAGGTTAAGTTAAAGACGGTGTCAAGAGAATTAGATCTGATCAGATCTTTGGGAATGATTGTCTCTAAAAACCAAACTCAGTGGTTTTATAAAGAGAACACCGGGAGGCAGGTTAAATAGAATTTCTTTTCCACATAAAGCAATAACGTACAGGGAGAAGCTGGTTGTGCCAGGCCTATGTCTCCTGTCTGGTACTTTTGCTGGACACAGGTGGCCGAGAAAGGAGGACAGGTGACAGATTGTTAATGAGTCACCTTCTAGACTTTCTAAGTGATCCCAGATGAACCCTAAGCCTACAGGTCTCTTGTGGATAACAGTGCTCTGTCAGGTAAACAAAAAGTCAAGCCACTAACCAAGATGCCCTGAGAGGTTCTAAATCTTGCTATGATGAAGCTTTCTTCAAAAATCTTTGGGCTTATTTTTGTAAAATGTTTTGGGTTGAAAACCTTTTTAGTGGCCAGTTCTTATAATGTGTATAATCTTGCTTCTCTGGTCTTCTGGAGAAAGAATACAAAGATATCTGGGGATTATATAATATCCACATTAAACAAACAAACAAAATTTAGTAAGGAGACTATTCATTTCGCTATCATACTAGTACATTTTTAGTGAGCACATTATGCATACTATTGCATGCGTAAACAGAGATCCCATGATAAAAACCGGTCCTTGCATAGGCAAGAGTCTAACAAGAGCATAAAAAACATACAAGAATCAAGTTGAAGACCATGATGGAAAACACTGGTACTATGTGGACGACACTTGATTCTGTTTTTTGAGTGGTGGGACAATACCTAAGGCCTTGTAACCTGAGGGAATGATTCAGAATTTATCTTAAAGACAATTAAAAATACCACACGCATTTTTGTTCACAAAGTCATACAAAGACTTAAGGACACCCTACTGTACTAATGAAACATCCATACTCATGTTTATCACTGCACAACTTATGGTGGTAAAATGCTGAATATGTACTAGATGCCTGTCACAGGTGAATGGCTTAAACAGTGGAGTCATGGACACATGAAACTTTCCTTGGCTATAAATAATTTGAGGCATTTGTAGAAAAGTAGGTGTTCTGAAGACCATATTATTAAGTAAAATAAGTCAAGGACATAGAAAACTAAATAGTGAACTATTTCTCTCATATAAAAACCCAACTACAATAAATGGAAGAGTAATAAAGCTGTGGACTCTTTGGAACAGGAAGAAAGAAGCAGAGGAAAAGAAGTGAGGCGGAAGGGAAACTGGACTGAAAGACATTCAGATAGGTTAAGGCAAGATGTCTTGTATATACTCAGTTGTTTTCACCAGTCATTGATTTACAGACACTCCTGTCTCCTCAGAGGTTCCATCATCTGCCAGAATCTCTGTCAGGAGGAAATACACTCTGTGTCTCCATAGAAATGCAAATGTTCCTGTCCTTTATTGGTTCACCGTGTGTCAAGATTTCTGTGCCTTTCTTGTTCTGTGTTTGCAGTATGCACCCACAAAGGAAAACAAACTTAAAATGCTGCCCTCTGCTGAAATATGACCAGCACACAAATCAGTTTTAGAAAAGAACATTTAAATATTGTACCTGCTCCACAATAAGATGATTTGAGAAGGGAAAATATGCTGAGATTTGTGAAGAAGCGATACATTTCTTAAATGTGAATTAAAATAATATTGAAGAAAATATGACAAATTTAGTTTAAAACTATAATATTATCTACAGTGAAAACAATAAAACAACTTTCTCCAAACATCTGTAATTTTTTTTTTTTAGGTTTATTGAGACAGGGTCTCACTTTGTGGTTCAGGCTCGTCCTGAGCTCTGCTTCAAACTCACATCAGCAATCCTCCTGCCTCTGCCTCCCGAGTGCTGGGATTACAGGTGTGAGCCACCACACCCAGAACTGTGGTGTGTGGTACTGGTTGCTGCTGGGGTGAGTCTCCATGCCCAGTATGGTATGTGGATACCGGGGATTGAACCCGGGTCCTTGCGCTTCCAAGACAGGTGCCGGCACCACTGAGCTAACTCCCCAGCCCCAAACATCTGTAATTTTTGACATCTTATATTAAGCATCAAGAAGATAAAGATGAAAAAGAAATGACACTGGAAATACTGTAGTTGTCATAGGGTCACAGAAGCTGTAACATGTGTGATAACATTTTCACCATATACAGCAATTTTAGGTAACATGAACATCTATAAGATGTTTATACTCAGGGCTGGTTTAGAACTGGATTTATAAATTGCTATGTATGTATTATAATTCAGTATACAATTAACCTGTAAGAGCCTGTTTTTTTCCCATGAAAATGTTATCCCAATTTCTGAATAATTCATTAAAGTAAAAAAAAATTCATGAGTTCTTGTTAAGAAGATTACATTTACACTTAGAAAATAAAAGATTTAAACCTATATACAATGACAAAAAGTTGGTAAATATAATGGCATATCAAAACATGCCATAATACTAAAGTGATGAGTTTTGGACAGTTTACATGAGGTGAATAATGCATCTCAAGAGAGAGCTACTCATAATCTGTGACTATAATCTAGGTAGCAAAAGAAACTTTGTATATTTAAAGCAGGACAGAGACCTTAAAACAGGGAAATAATCTTGTATCCAAGAGGAACCAGTCTACTCACTGGAGTCTTCTAATGTGGAGCTCTTTGTCTACCTGAGGTCAGGGATATCCTGCAGAGGACAAAACAGCAAGTCAGAGGGCTGCATTTATGACAGTTGGTGTGTCCTGTCTGGTTCTAAGCTATAGGGGACTTCGAACAGGAGAACAGAGAGAAATCTAGGATGAAGGATGAGCTCCACACCAGCAATCAGCAGTGCTGGGCAGGACTCAGTCTTACAAAGACAGCACAATGTACTGAATTTGTCCAGCAAGCTCAATAACTCTGGAAGTGGTGTTTTGTTGTTGTTGTTGTTGTTGTTGTTTTGTTTTGTTTTGTTAGGTTTTTTTGAGACAGGGTCTCGCTTTGTAGTTCGGGCTGGCCCTGAGCTCAGCCTCAAACTCATCACAGCAATCCTCCTGCCTCTGCCTCCCGAGTGCTGGGATTATAGGCATGAGCCACCACGCCTGTCACTGTGGTATGTGCTACTGGTTGCTGCTGAGCATGAGTCTCCACACCCAGTAGAGGTATATGGTTATCGGGGATTGAACCCGGGTCCTTGCGCTTGCAAGACAGGTGCCAGAACCATTGAGCTAAATCCCCGGCCCTGTTTTGTTTTTTTTTGTTTTTTTTGTTTTTTTTTTCTTTTTCCTGTAGATCCCCCAGTAAGGAATATAGAACTTTGTCAACATAAGTTCCTTAGTTTCTTGAAAACTCAGTCCAGCCCTGTAATTCTCAAATACAGAACTATCAGCTAATTACTTATAGCCCTAAGTTTTTGATAATTTGTCATAGAAATAATAGACAGTTAAAATAGTGTATGAAGATTATATAAAAGTGAGAATTAATATATTTAGAGAAAAAGAAAAATAATATATATGTATACACCTGTACACCTGCAGAAACAAAATAAAATGAAACAATATACAAATAAAACAAAAATACACAAAGCCACACACTGACCATTGCATAGGTAGAGAAAGTATAGGAAAGCAACCACAGAAGGAAGTAAAGTGAATATAAACTCTAAGTTACTTGTAATTAATAATTTGTGTACTGCTGTTACATTATCCCTTTATCATAAGTTTAAACAACAGTACTGAATACAGAAAGCAAAAGTATAAAATGAAAGGTTTTCTCTAAACCAGTGCCTTTAATAAGAGCTCATGTTAGCTTCCCATGACTGCTAGCCCTCCTGTGGAGGCTCGGGAGGCAGCATCCCTGGGTCACAGGCAAACTAATTTGTTTGTGTTCAGGTTTTTCCACTACTCTTGCCAAGTAAGTCATAATATAAGCTTAGTCCTGGATCCAGCTTTAAGGCCAGATACACATTCTGTCCATGCAATAGATGACTTTAAATTAGTTTATCCCCCAAAATAATCATTTTCTGATCCTGCTACTCAGTTAATTAGACTCGGGATGTGCTTCCTTGAGAAGGGTCTTCCTGAACTAGTCCAAAACTGTCTTGCACATCTGTTTCAATATCTGAATTCAGACTTTCTTTCTGAATATGTAATTAAGAGGACAAATTAAGTTGCCAGGTAATAGATGAGTTTGATCCAACAAGAGCCTGCCATGGCAGTGGTATAAATGGAGACTCTCCAAGGCAAGTGAAGCCAATGGTAAATTAAGTTTACACAACTTGGAAGGGATTCATGTTGGAAGATTAACATGCAGTAATGTGGAGATAGATAAATACAATACAGAGTCACATCTAAACACACTTGATAGATCTAGGAAGATAGCAAATGATGAGTTTTGAAATGCTGTGAGTGGGTTTATGGGCATATCTTTGGGGGTCAAGCCACAGGTCAGGCCATGCAGCTGTCTCAGAGACCTGCCAAGTACTGCAGCTCCTCCACTCCTATGTCAAACTTTGTTTTCATCTGTCCTTTAAGATCATGGAGTTCTGTGCTCTTTTATTGGTGCCACACTTACATAGTATAACTCGCTGAAATCTCCTGTGTATGACATATTCTTCTATGCCCTGGCTGGCTGAAAATAAATGCCAGGGAATTATATTTGAATCAAAGCAAAGTGTAGTCAGTGGGAATGCTTGGTAGGAAGGCAGTAGTCTCCACCATGCTGGCAGGCTCTCCTCTGATCTATGACTACACTATGTTTTTCTCAACTTGCTTTCATTTTTCACCATAAAAATTCATGACTCTCACCACTCTTCTTCTCTCTGAATCTGTCAGAGTTTAAAAGTAAATGCCTCAGAAACTAGGACAGGGAAAGAAATACAACTGCAAAGATAAGTCTTTGGGGGACAGGGCAAGAAACCCCCCTTCCTATGAGTGGAGCTGAAGTGAGAGGTAAGAGGGAAAAGACTCAACAAAGGGAGCTCAGTGGCGAGTGTGTTTTCCCTTATACTCAGCTCATGAATTCGAAGTTGGCAACAGTATTCAGTGGAATTACATTGCTAGAGCCATAACTTCTCTCTCCTTAAATAATTCAAGAGACAGGACAACACAGGAACTTCCAGGATTAAAAGAATCACAGATGTACCATTACCTTAGTTCAAACCACTACCTTATCACTTTTCTTTTTGCCTGAATAATATAGAGGGTTTTTAGATGATTATTTAATTTCACTCTGACTCCTTTCAATTTAATTTAAGGTACAAACCAAAATAATACATAAAATATGAATCAGATGATACTATTCCCCTGAAACTTCTAATATAATTTAGAAAAATCTTTTATCTTTACTTGCAAAATGTGTACACTAGTTCAGGCTGACACTCAGATCTCAGCTTTTATCATTCACTTTTTACTTACTAAATTCTAAACAATTGTATATTTTCATTACTTATCTTCCATAACTCTTCATAGTATTTAAATGAATACTTTCAAATGATTCTTTGAAATGTAGCTGAATGTATTCATCTATTAATTATATCTGCATATTACTTGCTGTTTTCTTTCAATTCTGTATTTTCCTATCATCAATTTCAAGTTAATCTTACTGAGGACCAGAAATTTTATTCCAAGAACCTAGCATAATGTCTAGATCCTGAGCACTGCCCCAAAGTACATGGTGACTAAACAGGGAAACCGTCCCAGCAGAGCAAAGGACCTGACCTGTACAGAACAAAGGCCGGGTCCTAGTCTGAGTCCCACTTCAGCAGGGCTATTTCATCAGCCTCCTGTCCCACACTTGTGATACGAAATGGTATTTTTATTCCCCAGGTACATAAAGATGAGTAATAAAATTGAATATATCCATAGTAACCAGGACAGGTTAATTTTTAAATGTGCCTTATGATATTGATGGGAAATCTGAGGAAATTTCCTGCATTCAGAGATGTCTGTAAAGTCATGGGATATATTGTTTAAAACTCAGTTTCATTATTTGTGAAGAATTTTCTGTTTTAAGGTCTACATATGTCTTCTTACAGTATGACTAAGTAAGGTCCAGATACAGTAACACTCATTTATAAATTCTATCTAAATCTAGGTTAAGATACATACAAATGAGTATGATAATTTGGGATGTGGAGTAAGTAAAAACTGTAAAAATTATTTTTAGGATAACATGGATAAGTTGTTACCAGAAAAATAGATTCTATGATTGAGAACAAAGGCAAAGTAGAAACATTGAGATGTATCAGCAGTAGTTCAGCAGTTTCCTCATACAAATCTGAAAAATAATGATGTTAGTATTTTGACAACAGTTTAATGAGTATCCGGGGTTTTGAACAAACATATAAGTATCTTGGATTTTCAAAGATCCACCTTAAGCCCACAGAAAACTAACTTCCGACCTGATGCATGTGCTTCAGACAACATTCAAAATGAAAACAAAGGACTGCCGCTTTGACAATCAGTTTGATTCAGATTTCTGCTGTATTTCCTTGTGGGGATAACCTATGATAATATGTGTGAAAGAGTATTGTATAATAAAAGAGATGTTTGTTTCTATTAAACAAAAGTTGTAAATTAGTAACCCTAATCTTTGATATGAAGCTCCTATAACCAGATGTGGCACTAATGGCACAGAGTTGTGTCTCACTTATGACTGTCCGTGCACAGTTTTGAATTCCAGCAAGGTTAAGTGCTGTGTATTTAAGAAGGCTCAGTGAAGCACTTCACAGTGGTACCACCTTAAGATTAGAATATTTACAAACTCTCACAAAAAATCCCAAGATGTTTTAGAAATGCTGGCTCCCTCAAAAGGATTGGATTCTACTTGAGTATGAAGGGAAAGAGCCAGTGGGACTTTGATTACTTTTAAAAACGATATTCTTTTTGTATTTTTCTTTGCTTCATTTTTTTCTCCCAGAGCTCCAACTATTTGACTTAGCCAAAAGCATCGAGAAGCAGTGCAAATGTGAGCTTGTTTCTTTTTTTTCCTATTTCTATCTTCCAATTCACGATTTTTTTTTAAAAAATGGCTTTTTAATGAAGGAATACCCACTTGACTTCTTAAAGGACAAATTTCTAGAAATTGATTGTTTGGAAAATGGACAGGGTACGCAGGTGCATAAATTGCTGTAATGAGTGACACCTTACGAATGACCTCTAAAGAGACCGAATGTATAGAACAGTGTGATCAGTCAGGCAGGAAAGCCAGCAAGAGCGAAAGTGCAATGAGACATTACAAAATCCTTGAAGTGAGCATTGTACAAAATGAGTTGACACTCTGAACTGTACATTACTCACAATTTGCAGAAAAGATCCCAAATCGCTACTTCCTAAACATAGTTCCTTGTAAAACTGTACTCTAAAAATTGTGAACTAGATAAAGACATTTTAATGATTTTATAGGTAATTTATAGTGTCCTATCAATTGAGAAAAACCAGTCATGAGAGCAAAGCAAAAGCTCTTAGTTTATAGTGAACTAAGAAAATAATCAAGAAAATCTCAAACTTTGGTGGATTTTTTTTGTGCTAGTTCTGTGACTGTCTAGCCTATATTGAAGGATTTATTTTTATTTTTCCACAAAAGTTGTGTTCTAATAAACTTTGCAAAACTTCACTATTCCAATTTCACATTTTTCATTATTTACCAACTATTTTCCAAGTCCACTTCTCAATGCCTCAATGTCATCTTTCAAAAGCAAGAGCTTACTTTTCTTTAAGGCATTTTGATGATACTCTTGGAAGCACAGAACATCTCCTCTACACTACCATTGTCTCCAGGATCTTAGTTTGCCACCACACCTATTACAGTTTGTGACACTGATCTACTCTGACATTTTGGTAACTATAGTACTATTTGATATATTATTTCCTTGTATTTAGTCAATCGTTATCCTGTCTTTGAATGAGTGACTGAGTTTTTCTTTTTCTTTTTTTTTAAAATTATCTTTATTGGTACATTAAATATACACATCATGATTGCACTCCATAATGGGGATTTGTACCAGTATAAGACACAACTTAATTCTCATTTTTTCCCATAACCCCACCCACCCTACCACCGCCCCATATATATAAAGACTGAGTTTTTCAGTACAACAGTGATAAGTATGAGTGTCAGAGATCATGATAATTGACCTATTACTCTCTTTGTAGCTCAATTTCCATAAGATAGAGATAATAATATCCAACATCTGCTAAATATGTCTTATGCTAATATGTCTTATGTGCAGTTCTAACCACTCATTGAATGTTGACCTATTTAATTACCATAATTTTGTGAAGTGAAAACTAATGGCATCTTTCTTGTCTTGTTGTAAGGATTACATAAATTAATACTTTTGAAAAAATACCTAGACATGGTGTCTGACAATAGTAAGCACATGATAGACGTTATCTATGATTATTTGTTGAACTCTCTAAATATCAAGCTATCTATCTCTTTCTGTGTATGTATGTATGTATGTATATATGTATGTATCTATCAGCTATTTATCTTTGTCTGTAAGCAATTCTACAAAGAATATCTGAGCCTTATTTCAAAGTAGTCAGAGCTAAGAGGAAAACTGTGAAAAAATTAAAATATTTGATACAGAAAACAAATTCAGTACAAAAATTAACCAAACATCGAAAATTTCTATTATAAAGTCTTAATGACCATAACAGGATCGATAAACTCTTGCCAACAAAAACAAATTTGAAACCTAAACGATAAATCAACCTAAATAGGAATTTTTACTCATGCTTTCCTTCTTAACATGAAACATACTTCTCTCCCACAAATGACTTTCTCAATTTCAAAGAGAAAAATACCAATTTATGTCTGAAAAAAATATACTTGGTGCTTTATGTCTTAACGAATGTAAGAGAGAGAAGGCCATAAAATGAACCATAATCTCCATCCTCTGAGACACATGGACTCTTGAGAATAGGCTCATTGCTGAACTTATAAATCAAAAGAGAATAAAGTAAGCTTTTTATAATTCTTCAATGATTGTAATTGCATTTATTAAGCACTTACAAAGGAATATGATTGGGCTTTTCTTTATGTGAAGAACAAAGGATTAATACTAATCAAAGACATACATCCTCGCTGATATGTAATATGTGTTGTCACATTTTGTCCTTTGAACAATCTGGCAAGTTGGCTTTGTGCACTTTCCCTATAAAAGACAGCAGTTCCCAACAGCTGATGCTGGTAACATCACATGGTCAGACAGAAGTCATAAAGTAAGCCAGGAATGGAGGTCTGTGAGTGGGGGAATCCATGTTCTTTTCACTGCATCACACCACTGACCTGTGTCTTCAGGGAGCAGAGAGAACAAGTACACATGAAGGACTAGAGAGATTAAGATGCTTCAGTGTCTGTTTTCTATTCTGTGTGCTTCAGATGTGTTGTGAAATTGAACTGTAAGTACTGATCACTCTCTCCCTCCTGAAGGCAGGGATCTGGGCATCTTTGTGAATCCTTGATGTGGTGCAGATAGAGACAGAGTAGGAATCAGTCACTCTAGACTCAAGTGAAGCTTCACAATTGCCCTCTTCTGTTCATTAATGGTACAATTCAGTCTGGCTTTGTGCCTTGCTAAGATTAAGTTTCATTTGTCTAAAGTGAAATAGTACATAGAGTTAAAACACTTAAACTAAATTTCTTGAACATTAAGTTGTTTGTTAGTGCTACTGTCACTATTATTTGAAGTTAGCATTACAAGATAATTAAGCATGAATGTGTCTTTGTAGCCCCTTGGTTTGTAGGAATCAAGACAACCAGGCTGATGTTTGGAATATCTCACTGGTTCTAGCGTGCATCCATTATACTTTTCCTGATCCTTGAACAGACCATTTTCTTTTAAAAGAAATGTTCTGCTCCCATCCATCTCGATATAATCACACTTAAATTTGGTGAAAACATTTAGAGTCTCTGCCTAGTGTACATGTGTGCATATGTACATACAAAACCCCACACATACAAATACACACACACACACACACACACACACACACACACACGCGCGCACACACACATGTCTGACATTACTCACAGGAAAATAGCCCACCATCACTTATCTGTCATCTCAGTGCAAGCTGCATGGCATTGTTGAGGAAAGCGGTATTTAAGATCTCATTCATTTTTCTTCTCTTTCCAGTCCAACCACAAGCATCTTGAAGGGAGGAGCTTTTTTGATACCTCCCTGATATTCCCTGTAGGAGTGAGCTGGGCACAGAGGCAGGCCTCCCAATATGCAGTCTAATATTCATTCCTTTTCATAATATGTAAAACACTGATATTATCGGAATTTTGCTACCAGTTTGAAATTATCAAGTGGCTAATATTTCTGGGGGATTCTAGGACCCATGTAAACTCAAAGCATTTCTATGTATAACTGTGTATCTTTTTTAGCTGATAATCAAATTAGAAAACATTTTGACAGCTTCTCAGCATGAAGAAAAAGGGATTTTTGTTTAATTACTGAATCTTTTCTTAGGTCCAGATTTTAGTCTTTTAGTGTACTCTAGGCTGTTAGAAAGATGCTATTAAAATGTCTTAGCTATTGAATAATGCTTAATTATTGTCTTTCTAGAGTAAATCACAATTTTAATGGAAATCAATCATTGAGTTTCTTAGTGAGAAGTCTTACAGCTTAGTAATACATCAGCTATTTGTATATATTTTCCATTTTTCTATGTCTTATTTTAAATTCAAGGATAGCAATGGATTCCACTTACAGAAATACATTATGTAGCTTGAGCTAGTATTGCAGAAATAAGCTATGTTAGAATAAATATAGCCTGATCATATAATTATCTCCACATTAGAGGGTTAACTTAAGGTTATACTATGTAAAATATATTGCATTTATTTATACATTATATATTACTTATATATTAAATACATTTATATACATTATATTTTTTGATGGAACCAAATATGTTGAAATTTTTAATAAATTAACTTTGATTCAAATGCATCCTAAAACTCCCATTTGAATATTTGCATACTTATATTTATCAAAAGCAAAGCTCTTTCTATAACAAAAATTTGAATTGGCTTGGTGGAAATTAAACATACAATAATAACTAAAATAAAGTATTCTTCAATATAATTCATAATCATATAGTTCCCATGTCAAAGAACTTCAAAAAGATGAAGTTACACTATGAAATGAGGATAATTTTGGATCTAGTGTAGTACATTTGTAACCATTCATAACAGGTAGAATGATCTTGTTTTCATCATGTTAAAGTCAATTGTGTGTACCTCTACCTAATTCATAGTCACTGATGTCTGTTTGGTAGACTGAAACTCACCATAACAGGATTTGCTCCATGATGGAAAGCAGCATTTCTGTATCCAGGTGTGGAAATACAATGGCATATTAGATTAAAGATCTCTCATTCATGGATTTTATCTAACTAGTGGAAGAAGTAAGCCTTAAACCATCATACCAAATAACTTATGACAAGATACTGCATCTGAAGGAAAAACATGTAGTACAATTAGCAATTATTGTGGGTTTGGTTTCACTATTCTTACTGAAGGTTTTGTTCGAGGTGGTTGTCTAAGGACGATGAACACTTAGGCTAGAATGCTGAACAGGAGTCAGCTTGAAGCCTGGACTCAGGGAGACTGTGCTGGAAACTGGTACAAATAAAAAGCTGCTGGTGAAGGAGAGATCACTGAGCCTCAGAGAGACAGAAATGTAGAAACAGGGCAAATGTGATTGTGAGGAAACTGCACAAACAGAAAGGAAATATTGGTCAAGCAGGGTGGTTTGGAATATGATTTTATTTCCTTAATAATACTGAATGGAAACTGCAAAATATTTAAACAGGATATTGAAAAAAATATTTGCATTTTAAAAGATTTCTCATTTCCAAGGGTATAAAATGGCAGGAAACCAAGTTCAGAAGCTATTATAATTTTAGTAATAATTCAAGAAAGAATTAAAAATAAAAAGTTGGTGGTGATGCTTAGGATCAAGATGGGATGCATATACTTAGGAAATTTTTTTCAGAAGTAGAGCTCTATTATATTGCATAGATAAAGGATCAAAGATCAAGGTTTTTCATCATTCAAAAAATTGGCTAACTAGAATGAGGTACTATTTACTGACCATGAAAGAATGGTTTAGAAGGCTGCATAAAATCACTTTCATATGATCACATTCCAAGTAATATTTCTCTGTGGTCTGTTTTAAGCAACCAGATGGGCAAATAATACAGCTATTGGTGTTTAAGAAGTACCTTTTTGAGAGGTATATATTTAGGACTCAGTGATACAGATATTGTATTTATACCTATGTGATGAGCACTACTCATGGAAAGTATGTCAGAACCGAAGATTCAAATGTTTTTAATTGGAAGAATGCTCAACATTCAAGAGATACTGAGATATCAAGTAAGATTAGAATTGAGTCAATCAAAATAAAAAGTTATGACAAGAACAGACTTAATTTCTATATTTGACATTATCTAGACATCTTTTCACAGAAGGGATAAGGGAAAGAACTTCTATTATGTTTAAATTGTTCTATTCCACTGAGCAATTAAGCATGAAGTATAAACTCCAAAGGAAGAAGGGCACATGAAATATACTGTCAGTTCTACAATACAGATGTTGCTTCTATATACTAAACATTATATAGCATCAGTCTTATACATTTAATAACATTGAAACTTCACAGTATCACTCTGGATAGAAACATTATTTCAAATTTATAACTGATAGCAATGACATTCACTTAAGTGAGGTATATTGACCAAAGTCATGTAATTAACACATTGTTCTGCAAGACTGGAGAAAGGAGTTTGCCGAAACATGAAAAACATATGCAAATATACCAAAATATGGATGTAATTGGCATAATCTAAGACCAAGTAGTTTCTTGTTGTAGTAGCAGTGAAAGGAAAGTGAAAAATAATTCTCCTGAAATATAGATTAAAGATAAGTACTCAAATCATGATATTTGTATGAAATAATTTCAAGAGGCTCAAAAAATTATGGCTATGATTAAATATAATTTATAAAGTATTTAACAACATGATCACATTTAATAGAGTGGTTTTTCCCTGTGGGACAGTATCATTTACATGAATATATTATTGAAAAAGTTTCATACACACACATACACAAAACATTTCATCAAAAAGCTTTATTCCATCATGTATCAGGTTCAAAATGCTGAATGAATTAATTAAAAAAGAATAATAGTCTTGTCTTTGATTTTATGCTATATATAATGGAATTGTGAACACTTTTCTGGTCACAGAAGTATGAGCAATTTAAATCAACTATTTATTACTAACAATAATACAAAGAAATGATTCATGGTATATCTGCTTATTTCTATACCTTCTATTGTCCTTGCTCATTTCATTTTATCTCCTTCTGTACATTGTTAAGAGTTGATATACACTGGAGATTGTATTTGGAAATGTGTTTACAGAAATAATTTGAAGATCTGTATGAATTTATTATCTTCTAAAAATAACATTTCAAAAAAATTTTGTATGCCATATACTAAAGAAAACTATTAAAATATTATTACTGTTAGCACATACATATACGGAAGACCTATACTATGGGATGATATTTTAAGAAGTTTGAAACAAATTAATTTCTACCCAAAATTTTGCTCAGCAGCCCCTATCGCCTTATAAAAATAAAAATAAATTACACAACTTTTGAAACAGCAAGATAATTTGGCACCAGAAGATTCATATAAAAACCAAAACAAAATTTTCTTAGTCAAAGGAAATTGTGTTAACACAGAGTTTGAAAATGCACAAAAGGAGACAGAGAACAGAAAATGAAAATCCATTAGAAGTATTTCTAACTGGGATGTCCTTTTTAGTTTAACGGATAAAAAAAAATGCATTCCAATGAAGCTAATGGGTTGTGGAAGAAGTAAATAATATTTAAAAATTCTAAGGTTTTTTATAACTATCATGATAAGAAAAAAAAAAGCATGTTGAAGTAACCAATATAATCACTGAAAGCTGAAAAGTATCTTGTAAACAAAGAGAAAAATATATAATTAAATAAAATTTAAAAATTAAAGTAAAGAAAAGCAAAAATATAAATTTTAGATAGGACAGATGAAAAATGTGATCTAAGCATATCATGATCATATTAAATAAAAATGTCCACATATTTGTTCCAAGTACAAAATGTAAATTAAAAAATCAATTCTGAAAACTACTCTTTGGAAAAATATTGATACAAGTTAAATATATATAGGAATTTTTTTTTTCTTTTTAGGTTTTTTGAGACAGGGTCTTGCTTTTGTGGTTCAGGCTGGCCCTGAACTCAGCCTCAAACTCACATCACAGCAATCCTCCTGCCTCTGCCTCCCGAGTGGTGGGGTTACAGGCGTGAGCCACCACGCCCAGCACTGTGGTATGTGGTACTGGTTGCTGCTGGGCATGAGTCTCCACACCCAGTATAGTATGTGGCTACTGGGGATCGAACCTGGGCCCTTGCGCTTGCAAGACAGGCGCCGGAACCACTGAGCTAAGTCCCCAGCCCTAAATATATGTAGGAATTTGATGTTAAAAAATGAAGGAACACATACAAAGATTCACAAGTAAATGAAAGCTATTGTAGCACTATCACTACTGAAGAAAGTACAGTTTAAGAAAAAGAACCCTGTAACAGATAGATACAATTATCAAATGAGCATAGTTATAGTTTATTTGAAATATAAGTAATAAAATCAATATAAAATATTTGATAATCAAACTTTATTAAAACAGTTCACAATTTTTCCTAAAATTATGTCATCATTGTACATTTCCCCTACAATTTAATCCCAGTTTAACCTTTTTATGGATCATGTTATCTTATTATGTAAGAGAAAGATATAAATTAAGTTATTTTATTTTCTTAAAGTTTTATAAAGATTATTATAGGATTCATTATAAGTAGTGTGATTGAGCCAAGAAGCTATGAGCATAAGATACAAGTTTCTTTAAGAAAATTACCATATATTGCAATAGTAGGATAATTGTAGAGCTTTGACTAAAGGAGATTTCTCTGAAAACAGTATTTTTGTTTCCTGGTTTGGGAGAGTTTTTTCTTGTTATAATTGGCTAGTGATCTATATGTAACTTCTGGATGTTGTAGTGTTTTATGTGTTCCTTTTGTATTGTGAGAGCAAGACAATTATAAAAAAGAAAGTCAGAGAAAAGAAACACAATAAATTTTTCTCTAATTTGCTATGGACCCAGAAACCAGATTTGTAGAGTGTAAGTGTCATTTAAAATCAACAGTCTAAACCAGTGTGCCTGATACACATTTAAATCCTCTTAGACATCCCTAGTGCATAAGTCTGGTGTGACATCTGTGCAGTGTCCTTCCCACTGGACTATCAGTGTCTCCACAAGAACTGAGGTCTTAGAGTTTAGAGCTCAAGAATAATACAGAACTGGCCTATTGAATGAATTCAATATATATTAATAGAATTGAATGAGATTATATGGAATTTGCAACAATCTTAGGTAGACACAAATGCAGATTTCATCAAAATGTATAGGTTAATAAAATGCTATGCGAAACATAGTGTAG
The DNA here is from genome assembly GCA_004026965.1 of Petromus typicus. NCBI lineage: Eukaryota > Metazoa > Chordata > Mammalia > Rodentia > Petromuridae > Petromus > Petromus typicus. The sequence continues at coordinate 23,625 of PVIR01003638.1, forward strand.
AGGTTTACTACATTTTTTTTTTTTAAGTTTCAAATTGATACTTGGTGTTGACTATGAATGAGTCAGTTTCCTAACTGTGAAGAGCCAAAAAGAGGGAACGATGGAAGGAAACAAACAGCAGATGGCGGCCGGACATCCGCCCACTCTCCCACGGGCCCTTGTGAAATGCGCAGATCCGTTTAGATTCCGCCTTCAGGGAGTGACTGTGCTCCTTGAGGAATGAGTTGCTGTGAGCCCTTCTCAAATTCCTGTCAGAGACAGGGACAGAAGAAGAGAGCAAAGGCGTATGAAGTTAGCTCTTCAGATACCCAGCCAGACTCTGTCTCCCCTTTGTCTTGCTCTGCCTAGGCTTCCTGCTTCTCCGGTTTCCTATGGTCTCTGGAATTCAACCCAGGCAGTCCCGCATTTCCCTAGGCTCACAACACTTGTGGTTGCTTCCGTGACTGACTTTTCACTCCTGTCGGACAATCCTTCATCAGTTTCACTGTGCACAGCAGCTGTGGGATCCTTCTCTTATTTAGTGCTGAAAGTGGTTGGCAAGTCACCTTCTACTAAATCCATGAGAGGGAGCTGGACTAGACAAAAAGGGCCAAGGGCCACGCTGGGGGGCGAATGCTTCCCCAAGGCTGTATAATCCGCCAATTGGCTTCTCTGTAATCCCCAACTGCCTTCCACCTTTTTTTTTGTCTTCGGATGCTAGTTATATGCAGCTGCTTATATTATTCCTGTGCAGTAAAAACTAGATTCATCACAATGAGATGATTGTGGAAAGACTGTTCAATGTTTACAAAAGGATAATCACTAAATTACCCTCATTCTTTTCTAAGATACAGGAATTGTTTCACAAATACCTATTTGTCTCCTTTGTGTCAAAATTTTCATATCTACTAGCTTCAAGATAAATAGTTCCATTGTCCCAATGTTAAATATCTCTGATTAGATTCAGATTTGGATGGTTTTATGCTTTCGTTTTGCTTATTTAAAAAAATCAAGAGAAAATTCTGCTTCTTAGTTAACTGATAACTATCTTTTGATCAGTACAACATTACTCTTTCTCTTCTGTCTTGATAATGTGAAATTTTAAATAAGGGACAACTTGTATTAAGCCTAATGAATGCTTTCAGGTTGAACTTAGCATAAAAGAAATCATTAAGTAGTTGGGTTTTAAGTTCCTTTTATGTTTCAAGTGACTCATGGTGTGTCTAAGTTATTATAGTGTAGTAACCTATATTCCATTTTTTTTATGTTACAAATATTGCAGCTGGAGCTTAGAAAGGTTAAATAATTTGCAAAACTGGTCCATTGAGTGATAAGTGCAGAGTTGTGACTCTGAATATTATCTGCTAATATTCACAAAAGCCTTCAATCCTCTCCTACCAAAGTCTAACAATTTCGTGTTTATACCTCACCAAAAACTTTTGTTTATTCATTACTTCACTCAATACATGTTCTTTAGTGTCTCTTTTGACTGTAAAAGATCCAGAATGATCAAAAACATGACTATTTCAATGAACAATATTATTACAGTAAAAGATACATTGCCCTGATTCCCCTCAAAGTTCCCCCTCCCTTTTTAAAGCCATGTATCCCACTGTTTTGCCACTTCCTGAAACGCTTCCAGAAGCAGGCTTTCCTGAGTGTCTTTAGTTACATAGTCACAGCTGCCTTGATGTCCTGATGGATCACTTTTATCTTCTGTATCAGTCGGTGTTCACTAGAGGACAGCCTTAACCTCCAGTCACAATTCAAATCCCTGGAATTCCCTTCAGAATTCCATGCACATCTACATCAGGAGGCCTAAGGATTTGCTCTGGAAGGCTGAAGAATCTGTGCTTCAGGGGTACAGAATCTGGCCTGAGGCCTGGGGATGAATGACCGAAGACAATGGCAAAAACTGGAGCTGCTTGGAAGAAATAGAATTGAGATTTCCTTCTTTGCATTTTTATTCCAGCCAAGCTTCAAGCCTATTGGCTGAGGCCACCCTCACCTGGGGTGGGTCTTCCTTCTTCAAAGTCCATCCTTCCACCTGAACAAGGTGAAACCAATCAGCTTGGCATCTCTTAATCAAACTGACACTACAGTTAACACCTATTTTGATGGGAGGGGTGTTTGGCAAAACCCAGGAGCTGGACTGTGCCAGATATGACCGATAAAGTGAGCGAGGACAAACTGTAATGTGTTTACCAGGCTCCTTTTTCTATGAATGACACAGAGCCCCAGGATTTACCACACTTTTTTTTTTTTTTTGAGACAGAGTCTCGCTTTGTGGTTCAGGCTGGCCCTGAGCTCAGCCTCAAACTCACATCACAGCAATCCTCCTGCCTCTGCCTCCCGAGTGCTGGGATTACAGGAGTGAGCCACCATGCCCAGCACTGTGGTATGTGATGCTGGTTGCTGCTGGGCATGAGTCTCCCAGTATTGTATGTGGTTACCAGGGCATCGAACCCAGGTCCTTGGGCTTGCAAGACAGGCGCCAGAATCAGTGAGCTAAATCCCCAGCCACCACACTTTTTCTTTTTTTTTCTCAATGACACCTCATTAAAACAGAAAGAAGACATTCAGAACTACTTTAGAAAATAACAAGAACTGGGTGGGGGAATTAGCTCAGTGGTTCCGGTGCTTTTCTTGCAAGTGCAAGGGTCCAGGTTCGATCCTCAGTTAACAACATACAATACTAGGTCTGGAGGCTCACGCCTAGCAACCATCAGTACCCTATACCGCAGTTCTAGTTATGGTGGCTCACGCCTGTAATCCTAGCACTCGGGAGGCAGAGGCAGGAGGATTGCTGTGATGTCAGTTGGAGGCTGAGCTCAGGGCCAGCTTGAACCACAAAGCGAGACCCTATCTAAAAAAAAAAAAAAAAAAAAAAAAAAAAAAAAAAAAAAAAAAAAAAAAAAAAAAAAAAAAAAAAAAAAAAAAAAAAAAAAAAAAAAAAGCAAAAGAAAATGACAAAAGTTGTAGGATGAGTGTATTTGAAATAAGGGAAAGAATTTTGAGGCAGATTAATGTTGATGTGTCTTTCACTGTAATATATTTTAATATTTACATGTTTACATATTTTGACACCATAAAATACAATTATTTATTCTAAAAAAGTCATAGAAACACATAAGTTAATATTTGTTCTTTCATTGGGACTCAGCTATTATGATAAAGAACCATATATTTTTATTAAAGATGCAGGCCTCCATATGACAAATACCAGACAGAAAAATTCACTATTCCTGATAGGTGCTGTAGTTTTTAAAGTATTTTATAAATGAATGAATAATATTGGTGGTATCTAAGGAAAGTCAACTTTTCTGCTAGGATCTCTGAACGTTTTGGATAATAATGTTAATAAAATGGAAGATAAATCAGTATTATCTTCCTTAAATTTAATATTTAAACAATCTTCAATTCTAATCTTCAGCCACTTAGTCCACAGTTCATTCAAGCACTCAGTAACCATGTATTTCTGTTGGCTGCTGTATTGAACAGCCCAGAACATTTCTCAGTGGTTGAAGTTCTATTGGGAAGACATTCCTCTGTGCCTAGCAGTAGTAGACAAAGACCAGTTTCTACAACACATAGAAAAAGACAAAAGTGAAATGAGAAATAGCAGAGGAAGAACAGTGAGAGAGAGAAAAAAAAACAATTTCATAAAGATCTTTTGGACATAGTAATCAGTTATGATGTGTGGAAATTTAATGAGAGCCTATTTCAAATAGGGGCAAAACAAACTGATGTAGTAGTTGTTTCTATGAGACCACTGGATAATAAAACCTGACTTGTCATTTTATATTAAGTGATTACCACTAATATACTTGAGAATTATGATAACTGAGTAGTTCTTTTATGTCAAAAATTAAAACATTGGGAACTGGGGATTTAGCTCAGTGGTTCTGGTGCCTGCCTTGCAAGTGCAAAGGCCTGAGTTTGATCCCCAGCAACCAAATACAACAATGCTGTGTGTGGAGACTCATGCCTACCAGCAATCAGTACTGCATACCACAGTGCCAGGTATGGTGGCTCATACGTATAATCCCAGCACTCAGGAGAAAGAGACAGGAAGATTGCTGAGTTAAAGGCTGAATTCAGACCAGCCTGAACTACAAGGTGAGATCCTTTCTGGAAAAATACATACATACATACATACATACATACATACATACGTGCATACATTGGTGTTTTAATTGATAAAAAGATATAGCTTAAATTTATGAAAAAATAACATAGGACAGTAGATTATGTGCACTGGGATAGATTGTTAAATTAAGGAAGACATGCAAATCATAGCACTGTGTTTCTCCATGCTAGGGTCAAAAATAATAAAATGCAAAAGAATTAACATATGCAAACTCCCTTGTAATGTCATGAATGTGGCAATGTAGTAATAATTGTGTCTTCCAGAAATTGATACAGTGAGACTCTAATGTGAATAGGATAGAACTTTTTAGTGGATCTTTAGGTGGGAAATGCATTGTTAAAATAGTGTCATCATGAATGGATTGCACCCTTATGAGGGGGGCCCAAAGAGCTGGCTTGATGTGTTTCTGCCACATCAGGATACAAGGAGAAATCAGTAATCTGCAAACTGGAGAAGGTTGCCACCAGAACTGGAACATTCTGGTGTCCTGATCAGAGCACTTATTTTTTTTTCCTGGTAATAGAATTCTAACTTACAAAATTGGGAAAAAGAGAATTTGTTATTGATAAGTCACCCAAACCATGGTACATTGGGAAAATCTCCCAAATTAAAACAAATGTAAATTAAATTGAATATATAAAAAATTACTTGTAAGGTACATGTTAAACATTTAAAATGTGTCATATAATTAAATTCCTCTTGCAAAATTTTTATTTTTAAAAAATCAATTACTATCTCAGTATTTATGAACATGAAACTTCACATTTTAGGACCCAGTGAATGGTTACTTGCGGTAGTGAAGATTTTGGTTCATTCATACTGTAAACAGATTGGCACATATATAATTTATGAATAATGCATGCTTTAAGGACACAGGAATCTTAGGCTGCCATGTACAGCCACTGAACTCTGTGCTACTTATCACTGATTTCTAAATCCTCAAATTATAATAATAAAAACCTTAAAAGTTAGTCTTTAAGACTACAAGAAAAATATATTTTCATTGTAAAAGTGGATAACAAAAAATGTGTAACTTTAATGAATTTATCTTTTTTCTTACCTAAGCTGTTTCTTGACCTTTCATTTTTTTTCTTCTTCTTTTCTTGTCTTTTTTTTTTAAACCCTTCATTTCCAACTTGTATTTAGGTAGAGCATTTTTGATATGGGAAGTTATATATTTTATAAATAGCTGTAGGTTTGAGATTTGGTCATTTGATATTAGGCAACAATATAGAGGAATATTGTTTCCCAGAAGCCTTATTTCATTATACTTGATTATTAGGAAGGCCTAAGGTGAGTGGCAGTGAACCTTATAGAGACCAGGTTCCCAAAATGCAACTCAGACTGAGGCAAAGTGCCGACCCGGGCCCTATGTGCAGTTCCCGGATGTCAGTTGCCAGGGCAATGCCGGATGACTTGGCCTACGTGCTGCAGAGTGCTCTGTGTGCCTATTGAGGCAGGTGTGCCACTGCTTCGCCACCATGACCTACATTCAGTCTTCTAATTCTACTCACTATTAGCACAAAAGTGTTGTATATAGGTAACAAAGCTTATCACCTGATAAAAGGGATGCAAATACCCTCATTAGCTTAGACTCAGGAGGTGTTGGGCCTGTTCTATACCAAGGCTTTATACTGCTCCATATCTGAAATCAGTGTCCTGGTAATAAAGACAGTGGAGAAGTAAGGTCTTGGCGGGGTGAGCAGCGGCATCTTCCAGATCCTCCCAGTTTCCATCCCATAGCCTTTCTCCACATCAGAAATAATCAGAAGTGAGGAAGCCTTACATAAAAACATGAAATACATTTTGTTTCTAGTAAAATGAAGTTCCCTAGAATCATGATTTGATTGACTGAATATGAAATTTGTTTAAATGACCATTTCAAGAAGTTGCCCACATCTAGACAGTGCAAATATATAAAGCAATAAGAAATATGATCATGATCTTGATGTTTTTCCTCCTAATCATCATTAGCCTAATCCTTTTATCACAGTACTTTAATAGAACTTTAACACTCACATATTTTTTTTTAAAGAACGTGTTAACAAACATGACCTTTAAAGGACCTCACAGAAAATATTTTGTGATTTTCAGTTTGCATGGTATCTTTCACAATTAAAACCTAGTATTTGCAGTGTGAAATAAACTATGGCCAATATATAAACAAATGAACATGACTGTGATTCCATAAATTGTTTATGAAAATTTCAATTTGAATTTAATATAATTTGTATGTCAGTAAGTACTTTCTTTTTTGCCTACTGGAATATAAACTCTTAAATATAAGATGAATATTTACTCATCTTTATGTCTCATAAAATTGCCTGTTTTTTTCATAAATGTAAAAAAACCAAATTAGTAATAATTGTAGTTCCAGTTTTCTAGGATTAAACAATCAAGATAAGGAGATTGCCCTTTCTATTTCAAGGAAGTAGAAGTCAGTAAGTCGTGTGTGTACTCTCCTACCAGACCACTCAGGCTCTTCTATTTATAATATAAATATTTAATCATCTGTTAATTACCTCTTTAAAGGCATTATGTATCAGTTTATGCCAACAACAGCAGACTTCTGGGGAAAGGGGTTAGGATTTAGAAAGTGCCTTTGCATTGATTGCTTGCATGTCTAATGAAAGATCGGCACCTCTGGGTATAATGACTTTCACCTGCACTGAACAAAAAAATTTTCTCTTCAGGAAAGCAAAACTCTTCCATATGATGAAAGATTCTTCCATTTTATGCTACTCTAAGAAATAACCAATAACAGTTCTTTACACTGATAGTATGAGAGATAGCAAGGAAAGCTGTGGAAAAAGTGATGAGTGATTTTTTTTTTTCAATTTGTCATTCAACTGGCAGATTACCAATGAAAAGCCAGGTTTCTTACCACTTGTATAATGTGCTGTGTGATCCTATTGGGCTCCAAGCTCTCTAAGGACTTGGCATGCATGGCTATTTTACAATGCTACATGAAACTTTCAGGGTTTTTAACATAAAGTTTATACTAGAAATATTGTAAATGAATGGATGGCCATGAGTCATATGTGATTAATATATAGTATTTTTCCATATTTTATAATAAGCTCACAGAAAGTGTTTTCTTCATTTCATAAGTGATGTAAGCGACTGTCATTCTGCAGTTTACCAAAGGAAACACCATAAGAGAAAAACCTAGCCTTCAAAAACGAATCTGTATTATTCTACTGTTACTTTCACTAAACCTACATCAATCCCAAAACTTAATGACTCAAAGCTTCAGCTAAATTGAAAGCCAAGAAGAACACTGGTAAAATAATGAAGATTTGCTTTGTGTAGTGTCTGAAATCGAATTCAGGACCTTGTGCTTGCTAGGCAGGTGTGATATCACTGAGCTATATCCCTGGCCTTTTGTTATATACTTTTTTGATTGAAGAATTTTTTGTTATGGTAATGGAATAATCTGTATTAAAAAGAGTTGCAACCCCTACTCTGAGTAGTGAGGAAATAAAGCTATATGATCGCTTTTCAACAGAATAATTGTAAAAAAATAATAAAATAAGAAAGCTACAATAATAAAAGTATATTTATATGTATATGTATTTCAGTAGTAGTTGAAATATAACATTAATAGGCACTTTCTTATTTAATCATTGTACAAATTTGTGAAGTGACGTGAATTTTATCTACTTTTTTAGAAAATATAGGAGAGAGAACAGAAACTTAAGGGCAGTGACTAACATGTCTGAATTATCTATGTGCCACATTTAATAGTTAGGGAGACAGTTATGGCTAAATGGCAACTGTGCGTGTGTTTTCCATTTTGAAAGCCAGATTTAAATTCCTAATCACATTACTTTACACTGGAAGTCTCAACTCAGTTCTTACCCAAAGCATTCATTTGCATTTTTGGAATCATGTTGAGTTTTCCAAAAATTTGTCTCTAGAATATATATGTGTGTACAAACCTGTGTATTAATAAATTCATCAGACACGTTGATATATTATCTTACAACAGCAGTTCTCAATCATTTGGTTCTTACTACACATTTATAATCAAATATCTTTGAAAACAGCAAAGCATTTCTACATAACTAGAAGATATAAAAAACTAGATAGAAATGATATTTAATTAAAACAGTACATTGAATTTTTGCTTTTTTTGAGACAGGGTCTCGTTTTGTAGTTGAAGCTGGCCCTGAATGCACTATATAGTCCAGGCTAGCCTTGAACTCTCCGCAGTCCTCCTACCCCTGCCTCTCACCTTTGCCTCCTGAGTGCTGGGATTATAGGCTTGAGCCACCACACCTGGCACTGCGGTATGTGATTATTGAGGGCTAGGATTACAGGCGTGAGCTACGGCACCCAGTATTGTGGTGTGTGGTTACAGGGGATTGAATTTGGGACCTTGTACTTGCCAGGCAGACCCTGGAATCACTGAGGTAAATCCTCAGCCCAATATTTTGAATTTTTAAGAATATATTTAGAAATAAGTGCAGAAGGAGCAAAGAAGGAAAAGAAAAATTTTGATGGTAAAAAGCAAAAATTTGAAATAAACTCATGTATGTAAGGTGTGATGTTTGAGGGGAATGGGAAAAAATGAGACTCAACATATATCATGTACAGTTACAAAGTCCCAATGGAGAATGTGATAATAATGTATTCCTAAAGTGTACTCAATTATTTAAAAAATCAGTATATTTAGTATTTAATTTGCAAATAACCAAAATAAACTCACTTTTTGTCAATATCATTCACTATTAATATAATTAACTATATTTTTCAAAGCAAAGTACATACAGCTAGAATAATCACATTGATTTATATTGGTTGTAAACCAGAATGACAGTGCTGAATGGAAGGTAAATGAATATGAGTAGTGGCTCTTCACTTAAATTATGGCTTAGGGTTTTTTGTTTGAGAAAAAAATTAAGACTTCACAGATACATGAAGTTGGAAAGTAAAGTGTAATTTTAGTAGACTACTTACAATATAAAATTTGCTTCCATAACAAACATTTTGCTAACATTAAAATTGAATATTTTAGTTTACATTTTGAATAGCTTTTGTCCTGTATTATTTTTACATATAGACTTGTCATTTAGAAAACAACTCAGAAATCTGAATTATGCTTATCTTTTTACTGTGGGAATATTTCATTATAAAAGACACTTTAACTTATTTCATCTCTAATCAAAGCAAGAAAGTCTTGACTATGAGGTAGCTTTCAACTGCTCACACAAATTTTCCAAAACTCTGATTTTTCTTAGAACCTCAATTTAAACACTGATAAATAACAGGTTATTTGCTATACTAGAGATAACACATTCACTTCATGTGTTTTTGAGGAAGTTTCTGCAAATTTGCCAGTATGAGTAATCATTCAGTTATTCTTTGACATGTAGAGAATTTCTATGAACAAACGTAGATATTTGTATTCTCACCAGAAACATTTAACCAGTAACTTTCCAAAAGGTAACTACAGTATTTCCATATACAACACTAATGTTTTATTCATTTTTCTATTTCATCACACACAATAATAAAGACATGTACTGAGAGACTAACCTTTAAAAATGAATGTTTTCCTGGTTTATCCAAAACGTTGTAAAGAGATAATTTCACTGCAAATTAGTAGCAGGGAGGAACACAGAGACTGACGAGTAGTTAGTTACTGTGAAGCCTTAGATTGTGCTGGAGAAATAACACTTTCCCTGTCCTTGCTCTTCAACCATCCCTAGGGATACCTGCATTTTGAAAAAAAGAAATTTACATAATTATTATGGAATGTGTTTGCCTGTACTCATCTCCCTAAATGGAGCTGGTGTCTCCAAGCTTTGGTGGCACACAGTTCAGTTATTCCTGTCTTGAAACAATGATTTTAAGCTTTTCTGAATTGTGACAACCTATGATTTCACTAAAGTTCAACTTGATGCTCCTTTTGCCTTTGTTGAGTCTGATGTGATCTTCACTACTTCCAGTGGTCTGCTGAAATTGACTCATGTAACCCTATGAAAAGTTTTTTGTTTAGATTTGCTGAACTCTGCATTCAGATCAGTGATGTCTCAACAGTGGCGGAAAGTCAGCTAGCATTACTTACCCCACCAAATTGAGAAATACTAAATGATCCTGAATATCATGCTCATCTCATTTTTCATTTCCCAAATGTCTTCTCATTACAACCCTTGTCATCTGCTACCTGCTTTGCAACTAATCCTTGACTTTGCTACAACTGGAAGTTATATACATTATTCAATGTATGTAACCTATTTGCTCCATTTTTCACACCTGATTCACAACGTGTTACTTGAGAACAAGATTGACTCTTTCATCTCTGAATCTTCAGAGCATAGCACAGTGTTGACATGGTCCAGTGTTCAAGAAACATCTGATGGATCGAGGTGTGAATGGGAATTTCGATTTAAAAAATTTCCAAGTCCACTGTTTACTCCCTGTAATTTCAAGGCAGTAAATTAAATAGCAAGTGATTCATGTTTATCTTAGTGTCAAAATAGACAACTTTTCCATTTTAAGTGAATAGAGCCACTGTTTAAAAGATTTCTAAAGAATAAACATAGATGGACTCTGGATAACACAACCTTTGCAGCGGAGGCATAGAATATAAACACATGCATCAGCAAGTGCTGCTTGAATATTTTAAAGCGATTTCAGTAGTTTTTTAGTTGAACTTTTCCCCCTTAACTGCATTTAAGATTAATGGTTGCTTTCCTGTATTCATTCTCTGTTTGTAGAAACAGATGGAATTTTAAGCATTAGAGCTATAATAAAATTTGTTACTTGCTATGACAAAATATTCATTATATGCTGTCAGACGAACACAGAATTTGGAAAGTTGACTTTTAAACTGTTTTCAAGCATAAATGCTTGATTTACTTATTGGAATAAAAAGTAATGCTATGAAATATTGCAAGTGTAAATTATATTTCTATTTGTCCGGTAGTCCCTTTTATTGGTATCAGAACCATTGTTGTGTGGGGAGGCATATTAGTTCAGCCAGAAGAAGAATTCTTCTTTATTAAATGCCTGTTTTCAAAGAGGGAAGATTATTTACTTTTCACTGGAAACAACCACAGCATCCCCTTGAAGCAAATTGGGTTTTCAGAGTAAATATATTAGATTTGTATTAATAGGCATTCTATTCTTGAGCAGCCATTTCTGCTGGCTCGATGCTGCTGTACCTGTGGGAGATTGCAGAATCAATGACCTAAAAGGTTTCTCAGTAGCCAATATTGCTGATTTGGATTTTCAGTCCATTTCAATATGTATAACTTTCTTCCCTTAGAATGTATATATGTCCTTGTTTCACAGCTTGGTAAAAGCCTTAAACTGACAACACAAACAAAGACAATAATTATAGATTTAAGGGCTAATTTTATCAGAAGATTCAAAGAGACTATGCGTATGAGGTGTTAATGAAGAAAAACCTTTAAAATTGAAATATTTTTTAAAACCACTGCTTTATGACCTAATCCATTTTAAATTCCCTTTTGTATAGGATTCTGAGTCATGAAGTCAAGTGAAATAAGTGAGAATTTCCAGCTAGGGAGTGCACAAGTAGAACTACTCTGTGAACATTAATCTTTAAAAAAGAGGACAGGCTAATGACTGCTGTTTTTGTGTTTAATTACTGATGATCCTAAGACATAGATTGGAGACAGAGAAGTAACTATAAATTCTAAATCTAGCGAGTAGCACTTTGGACGAAGAACAAAAGAGAGAGAAAGAAAATTATGAAGAGAAGGCAAGAGAGCATGTATGGAAAATTGAGCACGATATTCCATTTAGATAGGAGAGATAATTTTGTTCCTTCTATTGTCCAATAAATTGACTATTGTTAACAAGAGGTTACTGTTTATCTTAGAATGTATAGAAGGAAGGACTCAATACACTTTCTATAAAAATAATGAAATTTTAAAATGCTAAATATCCTAATTTCCTTCTTGGCCATAATAAATATATAAACTTAAACATTTTTAAAAATATGACCAGAGATATAGCTCAGTGATGTAGTACCTGCCTGGGAAGTAGGAATTCAATTCCTGGTACAAAAAAAATTGATTAATTAAAAAATGATTGGCTCAAAAATATCCAATGAAATGATATAATGTTATCAATAGTATTATATATGATTGCTTAAGCTGGGCTGATTCCCAGCAGTGAAAGAAGATTTCTATAGAGGTACAGATCTCAATATTCATAAGATAAATGGCACCTTTAAATACTGGGAAGTTTCTCATGAGATTTACCTTTATCCTCAAACTTCAACTGTCCTTTGGTATACTGAAGTATTTTAAGTTTTCAGATGTATAAATGTTTCCATTTAAGATCTTTAAAGAACATTAGATTTTGCTCACTATGTGTGTTGTTGAACAAGTAGTTTAAACATTGTTAGTTTTGTAGTTGATGTATTTTCATCTGTAGAAGAAGAGTAGCAGACTAAGACTTCAGCTGATGAACCAGGTTTATTCTGGGAGAATTTTTAAAAATTTCTGTGTTGAATTAGTATATAAGCCCAACAGAAAGTCTTCCATACCTTTTACATAAATATACAATGAAAAGCATAAATTACTTTTAGTTACCATAAAATGTATAGTAAGCACACAATAGCACAATATCTGACAAACATATGAGCTGCTTCTAACGTTTGCATCTGCGAAAGTTCACAACTGGAATATTCATCAGTCAGAGAATTGCTGTATTTCTGAGGTTTAAGTAGTTGTAATATTTCTATGATGTCTTTATGTTATATGAAACATGTGTTATATGTCACTCTGTATTATATGGCACATAGTAGTTGTTCAATACATATATATGTACATTTGTATGTACATCCATATGTACATACATATATATATATATTTGCTTAAATTCAGGATGGCATTTCTAACATTAAATCCTGAGACAGCAAGACAAGACTTTGCATATGTATATACAAATAAATAAATACATATACATATACATACATACATACATACATACACACATACATATATGTATATTGAGACAGGTACTCACTTTTGCAGTTCAGGCTGGTCCTGAGCTCACTATGTAGCCCAAGCTGGTCTAGAACTCACAGCAATCCTCCTGCCTCTGCCTCACCAGTGCTGGGATTACAGGTGTGATCTGCCACGCTCAGGACTGTGGTATGTGGTTACCGGGGATTGAACTCAGAGCCTTGCATTTGCCAGGCAGAAGCCAGAACCAGAGATAAATCCTCAATATATTTATAACAAATATATTTTTTCCTGAAGTTCATGCTAAATATCTGGGTGAAATTCCCTGACTTCTATGTCCAAACTTCAGACATATTATACACTTTCTACACTTTTGTCATTTCTTCTCTCTTGCTCTCTCTTTCCTCCTAGTTTTGTTGCTGTATTTAAATCTATAGGCCAGTGTCCTAAAAGGTTACAAGGGTCAGTTAGGACATTTACAGCTGATCAACTTCAAAAGAAGTAAATGAATATATATCATCAAAACATTTAACTTCACAAATAGCTATATCAAGAAATGCATGACTAATAAAACAGAATCTTTTGCTAATAAAATTACCCATCTACAGAATGTAGCATGATGCATAAACACATAATGTATTCTCTTTGTATGGTATTTCTTTTAATTGGCATTACATAGTTCTTGATGACAGTGTAATATTTTAGTTATCTTCTCTAGTAACTAGTATTAATCATGTTACAAAAATTTTGAAGGATATTTTTCAGATACCAAAATATAAGATAATCACACTTGTGTGGAAGAAACTGAGATTAGGGCTTGTGAAAACTGAAAAAAGTCAACAGCTAAGGCTCTGAGAATTCTATGTGGTAAAAACAAAGAGAGATGGAAAGCATGGAGAGAAGATCAGGTGGTCTGATAACACAGCCCTGGGCTGAAGTCAAGCATCTGAATCATGTGCTTTGTGCTGTTGCCAAAGGTGACCGCGTACGCTAGGGACAGACTAGGACCTAATGGCAGCACGGTCTCCAGAAAATACTGCAGGGATAGATTTGTGGAGATACAAAAGGATCTTGGAAAATAAATTTATGTTGTGTATAGAATAAGATTCAACTTCTAGGCTAATCTCATTTCACTTCAATGGCTTTGATGAATGCAGAAATGCATTCAAATTGTTGGGTTACATAGTGAGTTCAGGGGCACCTGAAGTACAAAACATCTCAGCACTGGGGAGACAGAGGCAGGAGGATTGCTGTAACTTTGAGGCTGAGTGCAGGACCAGCCTGAACTATGAAGCAAGACCTTGTCTGAAAAGAATTTAAAGAGAAAAAAAAAAAAAAAAAGAAAAAAGAAAAGTATTATAAAAGTTAGGCAAGGCTGGGCCCTCCAAAGAGTCACTATAGAAGTCAACTGAAGCCAAGTACTGAAAATAAGATTCAAAAGAGCAACTACCACATTCTCATATTGCTCCTAGGGAGAAACAGCTGTGATTGATTTTCCAAATAGGCGTCAGTCACTTTAGACAGGGAGTAAAATTTCCCTAGCTCACACCTGCCTTGTTCCTTCCATGTACACTTACTGTCCCATTTGATTCCTGTTTAATGGTATTACCTAGGCCACTCAACTTGCAGTCTTACTAGTCAAGTGTAGCTTTGTTCTGCTGTGTACTCACTTCACCTCAAGGCTTTGCTCAGTGAAGTATCTTTGATCCATTGTATATGTGGGTAACCCATCTTCTGGTCCCTGTATGTTTCTTTCAATAAATTCTTCCTACTTGTAACTGCCATTGTTCCCAGAATTCATTCTTTGATTTTAGAGAAAATAAAGTTACTATTTCAGAGATCTAGCAGGCTGAGATTTCTTTGTTTGGATTGTTTACATTATTTGGATTACTTGATGTCCTTTATCAATTATTATCTCTTTAAAGAGCTTAGGATTTTATACAAAAGTTTATTTTCTTCAATATTCATAAAACCTAAAATATCTCAAAAAACAAATGCACTAAGAAAAATATTTCCAAAGTATTTATATATTTTAGGAGGTAATAATCAATAAATATGATAAACTGAAATTAAATGCCAACACAAGGTCTTAAAAAAGTTTAATGCTTCAATATTAGCTTTATTTTAACTTCTTTGAATTAGAGACACAAACAGCTTCCTTTATTACAAAGGCTGTTTTTCCTCTAGTGAGGGTGTTTGACTCCTTTGCCAAACATGAGATGGCTTCATATGTCTGGAGCTGTTTCTGCATCTTCTAATCTGTTCCATTGATCCTTGAGTCTGTTACTTTGTCAGTACCATGATATTTTTATCACAATAGCTTTGTAGTGTAATTTTGAGTTGAAGATTGTGATACCCCGGGGCATGTCTTTGTTTCCTAGAATTGCTTCTGATGTTCTAGTTCTCTTGTGGTTTCAGGTGAGTTTTTGGATTATTTTCTTTAGGTCTGTGAAATGTACTATTGGGATTTCAATTGGGATTGCATTAAATCTATATAGTGGTTTTGAGAGTATGGTCATTTTCATTGCATCACTTCTTACTCAGGTGCAGCAGATTTCTTTCCATTTTCTGATATCTCTTTGATCTGCTTTCTCCAAAGAGTTGTGTTTTCAGAGTGGAGGTCTTCTATGTCCTTTGTTAGGTTAATTACTTAGTATTTCAGTTTTATGGATGCTATTGTGAAAGGAATTGTTTCCCCAATTTCTCTTTCATTAAGTCTGTTATATATGTACAGAAAGGTTATTGATTTTTGATGCTGACCTTGTATCCAGCTACTCTACTGAATCTGGCAATTAAATCTTTTTGGTTTACTTTTTGACATTTTCTATGTTAAGTATCATGTCAGCAGCATTGGTTTGAATGAACCTGACCTACTAGAAGCTTTTCTTTAAGAAAACAAGGTGAGTCACCGGTGTCTACTGCTTGTCCAGAATCATCTTCTGAAACCCATGTCTCTGTTTTCTTCATAATTACTGTGACCACAAGGATCGTATGTCTTTTGAATTAGGTGATTATCCATCCAAATAGTATCTAAGGGATTTAATTTAAACTGGGCGTGGTGGATCATGTCTGTAATCTGAGCACTTGGGACGGAGAAGGTCTTGCTGTGAATTTGAAGCTTGCCTGGGTTACATAGTGAGTTCAGTGCCAGCCTGAACTACAAACATAGATCCTGTCTTAAAAAACTAATATAATAAATGAGAATTAAGTTGTGTCTTATACTGGTACAAATCCCCATTATGGAGTGCAATCATGATGTGTATATTTAATGTACCAATAAAGATAATTTAAAAAAAAACTAATATAATAATGATAATAATAATAATAAATAAAACATAAAAATAGATTTAATTTAGTGATTTTTTTTCTATCCTGCAGTTAAATTCTAGAAGTTTTCTGTGATAGAAACTTGCTATATTAAATTGTAAAGTGAAGGACATTATTATGTCATTTAATCTCTTAATTCCTGAACTGAGGCCAGAAAAAATCCTGGAACACTTAAGAAACATAATCCTGGTTAAATGATAACAGAATGAATAAAGCTTATTTACACGACTATTGACAAGTAAATAGACTGATGCCAAATGGCCAGAAACTTGATTATAAGTCTTTGCTTCAGTATTTCTCAACTCTGCCACCCTGAGCATTGCTAATTTTTGTCTTCCTCAGCTATGAATACCTGTCATACAGAATGGCTATAGAAAATATGGTTCACAAACACAAACACAAACAAAAACACACCACATCTAGTGACAAACACAACCACAACCATCATTCCTACATGAGCAAAAAGCAGCCACCTTCCCCCAAATCGCAAAAAAAATTTTATAAATGAAGGTACCATTGTATATACAGATATATACATATAAATATGTATCCATTTTATACATAAATATGTATGAATATAGATTCATGTAATTGTGATTATGCAAATAAATTAAAATACATGTAATATTCATATATACATGTGGACATGTATATTTATATATCAATCTATTATATATGTATATGTCTATATGTTATATTATATAGCATATGTATGTATATATATAGTACATAATACAAAATCAATTAAAAGAATAGATAATAAGCAGTCCATGAACTTAGTTATTAGTGTTTATATTTATTATTATTATAGTTTTCTTATCATATCTAATCTTTACTTGGATCAAGATGACAAAATGTCATCCACCATGACAATAGATTAGAGGTTTGCCTTTTTTCCTAACCTTTACAAAACACAGACCCATGATTCATAACATGGCTTAATGTGACGTATAATGGCCACGTACCATTGCTTCTTGTACAAAAGTCAAAAAAGAGGTTTGTGCACACCCTTCCCCCTTTGCCTCTGCTAGACTGGTTGGATCTCACATGTATAGACTAGCAGCTAAACATTGGAATAACTTTAGAAGTTCAAGTATCAGCAGTCTTTGCATTGAAACATCCCAAGACCTTTGACTTCCCCTTTTTAAAAAAAATTATTCCCAGAAGCTAGCCCAGAGATTCAGGGAAATCACCAGATGAAAAAATAGGTTCAAAAGGGCCGGGAGTATAGCTCAGTGGTTCCGGCGCCTGTCTTGCAAGCGCAAGGACCTGGGTTCAATCCCCGGTAACCACATAACAATACTGGGCGTGAAGACTCAACCCAGCAGCAACCAGTACCACATACCACAGTGCCGGGCGTGGTGGCTCATGCCTGTAATCCCAGCACTCGGGAGGCAGAGGCAGGAGGATTGCTATGATTTGAGTTTGAGGCTGAGCTCAAGGACAGCCTGAACCACAAAGTGAGACCCTATCTCAAAAAAAAAAAAAAAAAAAAAAGGTTCAAAAACTGTACTTTCAGGGATCATTTCTATAGCTTGAAAATATAGATTCAATAGTTGAAATGTTGCTAAAACAGCCTTGGACTGATAGTGGAACCCCTTAAGAGCAAGAGAATTCGTGTCCTTCCAACTTGATGTGAGCTTAATACTGCTTTTACTGTGTCAGACTTTGACTTGATCAAAGATCGGTTTTCCTGAAGGACAGTGAAAGCAAAGGGATTAACCTCTGATTTATCACATGGTGTAAATGTACCATGATTAGTTAAATTGTATCATTCATGTGACCTTAGCAAGAATTCATTTACCACTGTGAGTTTATACCTACCTGAGTACCACTGGGAATACGCATCACTATGTGTCTCTCCACACAACTCCTCTCATAGCAAACTCCCTGTTTTCCTTTCCATGTGGCACCCTATGATCTAGAGATATTTCATTCTATGGCAAAAATACACAGGAGTATAGAAAAGAGAGAAGCCTGTGCATTTATTTTTAACCATTAATAGGCTGACAAGTCAAAGGATACCATATGAGAGGGGCACAAAATGTCTGGAAACAGATTTGCACACTAATCCTAATTTTCTGCACAGATATAAAGAGACAGAGAATAATGAAATGTCTAGGTAAATCTTGGACTTAGATACTGTACCCTGTACTCATTGGCTGACCTTTATTTCACCTACTGGTAAATCTACATATTATGAAAAAGCGATAATATCTTGGGAGGACCAAATGGTATAAAAATGAAAACAAGACATGAGAAAATAATTTTAAATCTATGACATGCAGTACAGATGCATGGGTAGTTACTGCCACTTCAAGTAATAGCAAATGAAGAAAATGAAGCAAAAAGTTTTACTGTTTTTACTTCTTATACAAGTCCCACATCATGCATATTTGCATGTTTCTTATAAAAGTCTCCCATTATACATATTTACTGTCTTTACTAAGCAGAAATGTTATTTGTATAATGATATACATTTGTGTATTTGTCATTCATGTTAGTTTTCATAGTTCTTATGTTTGAGCTCTGAGATTGAAGTTTGATTTTAATGCAAAGATTAAGATAATGTAAAAATTGTACTATAAATTTCAACATTTAAAATTATTTTATGGAGCAAAAGATAGGGAATATAATTAAGTACATAGATAAAATATAGTATAAACTTTAGGTAGTCATTATGGATTAGGCTTTAGGATAACTCACTTATTTGACAGACAAGGATATTGAAGATCGAAGAAGGTGAATGGCATTCAGAAGATCATGGAATGAAGAAAAAAGTCAGGAGGCAAAATTCTGGTAGGTGCAATGGTGAGACCCTCTATAAATGGGCTGAAGCCACCAAATATTTGGTGAATCTTTGAACTGAAAATTTAGGTAATAGGACCTATTTGAGAGATATAATGGAAAGGCCTGTTTAGAGCTTTGCTTTGAATATGAGAGGTTCCCTACAAAATACACATTTTAATATTCTGCTTTTTTAAAATCAATATAATATTACCTGTATTTTAATATAACATAATACTCAAAATGTAAAAGTGGAAACAATTACAGTCCTTTAGCAAATTTACTAAATCAAATTTCATTATAATTCTTCATCATAGGCCATAAAATATTAATGGATGTAAATTGACATAGCATAAAATTTTAATATATACTTGCATATCTTAGGTTTTTAAAAGCTTTTTATAATATTAATTTAGTAATATTGAATATATTATTCAATATCTCAATCTAATTCTTTTTTTTCTAAATTGAAAGGAAAAAGTTTGTTGAACATCAGAAAAACAATTTCTAAAATATGGACTTTTCCAGAGCACTGTAGCTGCACAATGCATTGTGTCTGTCATGTTAAAATGTGCATTAGACATAAATACAAAAACCATGAAATGATTCACCATTTTTCCCTGTTCAAATTAGCAAATACAAAATACCTAAGGAACAGCATGGAAAACTTGAAAGATGGGCTTTTAAAGCAAAAACAAGAAGAAAGGGGTGATTGTGTTTAGGTATACACACCGATTGGGCCTTTGGCAAGAAGAATCGGAGCAGTTTGTCATATAGCCTTAAGACGCACTGTAAAAGTGCGTGGTGTCCAAGGATTAGAACCACCAGCATCCCAAAGCAGCTTTGTGCATTAGGCAATAAAACACTTTACACCAGGTCTCTCTGTTGTTCATTACTGCATACACTGGTATCAACTTTGAAATGAAGAGAAAGAAAAAAGCCCCAGAAGATATAATCCCTTTCATTTTCTGTTTAAAATAAAACAAAACTAACATGAACTCTGTTATACACTAACATCTTCAAAACAGAGCATTTGAACACGAGAAGGACGAAGAACAGAGCCGTGTAGGCAGAGATCCAGAGACGGGTGGGTGAGAGCCTCGCATCACTTCCAGGAGCCTCGGGAGGGATCACTTCATAATCACTGGCCCTGAAAAAAGTTGCCAAATTCTTCGCCAGATACATGAGGAGAATTCAGTAATACAGCAAAGGTCGTTTTACGCAGGGATGGTCTAGGCTAGTATTGGTCCAATTCATAGAAATAATCTCAGTAGATGTGGCGCTCCGTACACCTGGGACATGGGCGTATCAGGGTGACTGGTGAGGGTCTCGGCATACTGTGGTCTCTCAAATTTCTAGAAGAGCTGAGTGTCCAACATCACTTTGAAGTATGCTTTTATCTCTGCTACAGCCTCATCAACAGCGTATTTTTATTGTTCATGTTTCCTTGAAATTTCTATTAACTTGCATAATCCTCTAGAACGGAATCTGTGTTCTTCTTGGCAGGAAGCAAAAAGAGCTGTTTCTGTCTGGTATTTAGGTCCCAGTAATAAATAAACCATGGGTTTAGTTTCTCAGGGATCTTTACGTTAATTTCAACTCTGTTCATAAATGTTTCTTCATTCTCAAGAGTAGGATCTAGCCGGGCCTCTTCTTCCCAGGAGGTTGAGGTGTCTCACTGGCGCTGCCTGCATCTCCAGTAACAGGGGATTTTGTTTGTTCTTTATTTGTTTTCACTTCAACATTTTTTCTGTTGCGGACCAGATGTCCTCTCTCCTGGAGTGGCCCTTCTCATCTTTCTCTGGGCATATGGCTCTCCATTGGTTTTTTGAAGTTCGCTTTGTGTTGGTAGATCCGTGTCCACATATTTGAGTACCCTGCTTTCTGGAACCCATTCGTTCCAGTTTTTATTCCAATCACTGTAACGTGTAAAATATTTTACATGTTTGTCCTTTATGGCAGCCTTTACATACTTTGTTTCATAAAGAAGAGGCCTGTGAAAGCACAGTACTTATTCACCCTCCTGAAACTTGGGCTTCTGGTCCTGCTTAGGCGCCATTTGTACGTGATTCACTGCCTTCTTCTCCCACTACCCTGACTACCAGCCCTTACTCTCTATCTCACCCGAGCTTGCATCAGTGCCCCCATCGGGCACAGCTACTCTACATCCTGGCCATTTGCCAGTGTCCATAGACCTCACAGCATTGCAACCACGCAATTGCCACCAGCTAACCTCAATTTAATAGGGTACAGTTTCTGCTGAATTTACTGTTAAATTTGGTTGTGGCTTATTTTGAAAGATCAGCTTGAAAACTATGAGGAAATACATATGATCTGAATATAATTTTGAAAATAAAACTCCCTTTAAATTCATTATGCGTGTTTGTGTGTGTGTACTGATTTTTATGTTACTCTCCTACTGACTTATTTCTAAATAATCTTCTGTACTTAACACATACACTAAGTCTCCAGTGAATATTTGTTGAAAGAATGCATATTCATAGCATTACTGAGTTTATTCATATTATTTCAAAATTTGGCTCAAATATGCTTCTATCATTGCATGTACAAAAAATTATTCTTCTCTTCTGGCTGAACTCTAAAGATAACTTTTTTTTCTATTTCCTACTTGTCATTCTAGTCATCCGCTTGTTGAATTGTTATTTTAGACTTAAAATTGTACCCTTAGACATACAGTATAGTGGAAGACAAAGGGATGTAAATGAGTAATTATAATGTAGTCAATATTATATGGCTCTATTCAATGTTCTGTGTAAAAGAAACACCTGGAAAAGTGTTTTGTCCATGTGTTTATGCGAGTTTCATAAAGGCAAGGCCAGGTGAGCTGCACCTTGATGCTTAAGCAGAAAACTTTTGACAAATGAAAATGGAGGAAATTCATTTCACATGGAAGCCCAATTAAAAATGTCATTAAGGCAAGGCAGATGTAGGATATTGTGAATATTTTAAGTTACCTGCTAATTTTATAGTTTTCTTCAATACTTTGTGGAAATATGATTTTCTCTTTACCTTCTTGATTTCCTTTTATTTTCTTCATTCTCTTCTTTCATTTGATTTTTATTCTTTTTTTCTTTGCTTAACATTTTGAAGCAAGATTTTAAGCTGATTTTTTAAGTGAAACTGTTTCCCTTATGAAATAATGAATTTAATTGAGTGCTGTTGGTTGGTTGGTGTTGGTTGAAGTCGGAGTTACATGATTCCACTTCTCTTCAATCACCCATTTCTTTCTTGTCCATGGGCTGTAATACAATGCAAGACCAGCTGCAATGTGTACGAGGACAGTTTTATTTTGCTTCAGTTTATAGAGGTTTTAGTCCATAGTTAGCAGGCTCTGAGAGGAAATGGCATGGAGGGAATGGGCAGAGAAAAGTTGCTCATCTGGTGGTGTCCATTAAGCAGAAAGAGAAGGGAGGAGGTGGGAGATAAACCCCAGGGACTCACCTGCTCAGACCAGGTCCTTCCTTCACAAGCCCATCACCTGCGCATCACAACCCAGTCACTTTCCAAGCACATTAGGCCTTGGAGACCATGTTATATCTAAATTACAAAACCTATTATATTGGTATTTCTCAAAAATAGGACAAGAGCTATATCAAATTTTTAATCTTACAGTGTTTGTTGACTTTTTCCCTCCTTTCAAAACTGGTACTCCAATTGGAAGTACTTCCCTAGTCTTCTTTGTTTTTTGCTTCTCAAAGTAGGTATTCATCACTTGCTGACTGAAGAGTTTGTTTTGATTTCTACTTTGCACTTCACAACTTAGCAATGCTATTGAGAAAGGTTGAAATTTTTTTGAAAAGGGAGATAGAAGCACTGTGAAATTACACCAAATGTGCCCAAATTAAATAGGATACAATTAATCAAATTTCATTATAGCCACACATTTTAAAAGATTTTTTAAAAAATAGAAAATAACTTATTTATCTCTGTTTTAGTTTACTAAGCCCATTTCAAGTGTCTCAGAATAGTAATTTAGACAACATAAATTTATTTTCTCATAATTCTGGAGGAGATCAAGGAGTCAATCTAGCGGACTTCTCTCAAGGACTCCTTTCAGGGTGTGTTTCTTGCCTTCCACATGGTCTTGTTCCCGTCTTCACTTGGCCCCTCCTCTGTGTGTGTCTCTATTAATATTCTTTAATACAAGGATAACATTATATTTGGTTAGATTTTGGTTGTCATTTCTGCTAACTTTACTTGCTTCCTCAAAGACCCTATCTCTAAAACAGTCACATTTTCAGGTAATTTCTGTTACAGCTTTGACATATGAAGGAAGGGGTTCCAGAACTTACGCCAGAATGCTTCTGTTGAGAAGTGAGATTACTTTTGAGCCTTCTGGAGAGCATCTCAGTACAGAGAAAAAGAACTTGACTTTGCTTTAGTTTTCCTGTAGAAAAGTGCAATGAAGGCAAAACTTCCTGCAAAATGTTACCGAGCAGGAGTGGCATTAGTGTATGACAAGTACTTTAAGAAAAACACTGGGACAGAATTCAAGTATTTACTTATTTGGTAGCAACATTATCCTATCCTGCTGTTTCTCCACCATTAATTATATTCTTGCTTCTTTGTTATTGTTTTCCTACTTTGTCCCCTCAATACCAGGGATAGGAATGCCAAGCGAGGATTGGCAAATGCTAAGGGCAGTTGCATCCCAGAGCAGTGGGTGCTTGTCCACTTGTGCCTGGGTTTAAGCAGAGATGAAAGAGAGCAGTAGGAAAGGTTCTTGCTAAGACTTTGGAGAAAAACATGTCTTGTTAAAACAAGCTAGATTAAAAAGTGCTGCTGGAAATTGTGGATCCTCGATCATCTGCTTTATCAGCTGCAGTGCTGGGCAACTTACAAAGGCTGAAAGATTCAGATAAAGAAAAAGCCTTGACATTTTTCAAAATTATATGTGTTTTACTTTTTGTGGTGGCCCATGAGGCCCTATTATTAGTTTATGTACTTGCTTAAAATATTCACTGGTGGGTGGTGATACAGACGGTAGCAGTAATAGTCACAAATTTATTAGAAATCCACGTGGGAGTGCAGATGATTGAAAATTAAAACATAAAATGCCTATGAAATCTCCAAGATTTCAAATCATTTTTGGGTTGTTTAGCTTCAAGTTTAATGTGATAACAACTGTTTTATGCTTCATTCTCCCTCACAATATGAAAAGAAACCATTGGTTTTTAAAGTTCAACTTGAAATATATCATCATATAGCAGTAGGGACTACTGAAATATTGAAGTGTTTTAGAGTTTGAAGAAAACATTATTGGATGTGAGGTGAGGGAGACTTATATTATTTTAGTTGTTATTTTTTGACAACTATATTGGTTTATCTCAAACATTTGGAAGGATGCAAGTGGGTTATCTGTATTTGCCAAACTCAGAAATACAAAAACAAGCCCAAGAGTTAAAAATTTAAAGAATCAAAGTGTTTAAAAATTTCACATGAAAACAACAAATAAAGAAACTATAAATCCCTCCAGAGAGAAGAGATATTGACTTTTATAAAAACAAGATATGTACTATGTTTCTTTTGTATGAATAGTTTGCGGAAAGATGAATTGGACACGGTAGTCTGAGTAAAGATACAAGGGGCAGCAAAAACTCACAAAAGGCTTTATGTTTGTTTACTCTGCGTGGTGCTAAGGGGATTGTATTTTACCAGTGAGGAGAGAATGGTGTTTCAAAGTGAAACATATCACAGTGATTGCAGGGGGCAACCTAGGAAAGAGTGGAGTACCCAAGTGAAGATTTGTCATTGCCTATGAGAAAGAAGAGGTCAAATATGTATCGGATCCTTGGTGATCAATAGTCCTGGACATTTCTAATGTTTTCAGTGGGCTGACACTAGTAAAATATAAAAAGTAAATTGCTGTAATTATTTTGAGTAGTATTTTTCTCCTCTATTAGAATAGTGCATATATAGTGAGCTACTTGAGGAGCAGGGGAAACTGAATGACAATGAAACCTCAGTTGGGCACAACTAGTTTCTGTTGAGCTATGTTCTAAGAGTTGGGATGATGGGATTCTGTTAGTAAAATGAATCCTGTCAGTAAGAAGTTATAGTTTTCTGAACTGGAGAACTTAACCAATTTACTTTTAGAGACCAGATACCAGATAGATATTTATTAAGGTAATTTTAAGCTTTAATCAAGGTTCAAAGTAAAAAATGTGGTGATATAAATTAGATTCCATGTCAGTTCCTTTGTAACTCAGCTATTAGAAAGAACCTACAATAGATCTGATGTGATCTATTCCCTGTGTAAGCAATAATTGGTATTTCTCTTTGTGATTCATTCAACTTAAGTAAATTATTTGAAAACAGAGTCAAAATAAGACTATGTAAACTTGCTCTATTATTTATACATTTCCTACTTTTCTCAGGAACTTTATATACATCCACCTGTACGTAATTAGACAATTAAAGCTTTCAAGAACCCCTTGAATTTTCTTTAGGTTAAATGAACCCAAATGCCACCTCCCCCTCAGATATAGAAATACCATGGTTGACAGAGCCCTCGCCCTCTTTGGTTACAGTTCTGTAGACTACCTGAATCTTTTGTGGCTTTACTGGACATTGTTTTGAAAGTATGGTTTTTTTTTTCAAATTTTTAAAAATTTAGTGGTACATGCTTTGCAGCAATGAAGCTTACATTCATCTTAGAGAGTAAGTACATGACATAATACCATTTGTTTCCATTTTTAATGTCCTGATCCTACCTCCTTCCCTTACTTTTAAATTCCTTTTGCCTGTTTTTATTCTTGCTATTATTCATAGCTCATATATATGACATATAGGAAGTAAGAAGAATTAACATATGGCAAGTACAGAAACCTAGAATCCCCAATGAAAGTTTGACTTTTAAAATGGATTCAATATGTAGGGATTTTATCTCTGTGAGATAAAGCTAGTACCTCATTGATATCATCACAAATGATGTCATGGATGAGCTTCAACATTTCTACACTAAAACTTATAATCTTATTTAAGAATAGAGGTAAAATTTAGTAGGTATAGGCAACTAATATTGATATGAGTTCTTGGCTCAGAGATTTTATCTGCTTAATGTGAACATTAGCATTTTTAATTTACTATAACCAATTTCACATTTTTGAAAAAAACACAAAAGCCTGATGATAGGTCAAATAACAAAGACAATTTTGGTCTGCTCTCTACACCAGTAAAAGCAGTACAGTACATTTATTTTATCCTATTAGGTTTACTAAATAAAAATCAATGCAGCAGTTTAACTTATTACTTAGACTACAGAAAATCAATAAATGTTTATTTAGTAATTTTTCTTATTTAGTAAGTCCTCCAAAATCACTTTTGATAAAACTGTTAGAATAGCATTCAGTTTATACTATGGAAAGTTTATCCTTTTTTGTTCCCCTGTGTCTGTCATGCTTCCTTATTTTCCAAGGCTTGCTCTTTCCTTCCTTCTTTTCATCTTTCAGCATTTTGTTCTTTCTTCTGAGTTTGTTTCAGTGATAGATATGTGAATATATATATATGATATATGATATATATAATATATTACATATATGATATATGATATATATAATACATTACATATATGATATATAATATATTACATATATGATATATAATACATTACATATATGATATATGATATATAATATATTACACATATGATATATGATATATAACATATTACATGTATGATATATAATATATTACATATATTATATATGATACATAATATATTACATATATTATATATGATATATAATATATTACATATATTATATATCATATATAATATATTACATATATTATATATGATATATATGATACACACACATTCTGGGGATTTATAGCAATATTTCAGAGGTTCAAGATTTTAATATAGTAAGAGTAGATATGAACCCTAAGTAAAACAATTAAAAAATGGAAAATATCCATGTTATTGGGGTAGCCATGCTTTGATAAATTTTAGAGAACTCTGCCTTCAGTGATAGAAATTATATTTGAGATGGTACAATGATGGAGATGAGTGAGAACTGGAGACTGTTCTAGAAGACAGTAGGGCCATATCAGCAGGCTATCAAATTCTTTAGTTACGTTGAAATGAATGGAATGTTTCTTCTTAAATTTGAGCCTGATAAATATAAACAAAGTTAATATAGAACTAAAAATATTTTTTCATTGGTATATAATAGGGTTGATTCTTACTGTCATTATACAGTTGTCATAACTGGTATTTATGATCAATAAAGTTAATAATGAGCCTAGTGATTCTGGGAATGACATACTTCCATATTGCCTCAACTAAGAACATACTATTTCACATTTCTAAGATGCAATCTAAAATTAGATTTTACTGTGAATTTCTGATAAAAACAAAATTTCAAGTAGTTGACAAATTTGAATGTAATTCTAGTCAATGTAAAATCTTGCCTAATACTGACTAAATATAAAAGACACAATGAGAATAATCATTCCATTGATGAAATAAAATGTTACTAGTGAGTACAAACATAAAAAGACACACATATCAGTAATAGAAATGCATTACCTGAAAGAGACACAATAGAGATATGTGTGTGGGGGTATGCATTGTCTGCATTGCATAAGGGTGTACGAAACACCCTATATAAATTAGGAAGTCTTTAATGTGTGCTGATAGTTGTATCATAAATGAAATGAATTTCAACAAGCAAACATATGTTTGCACAGGAAAACAGAGCAACACAAGCAAATTTTGACAACAATAAATTTCTATTTCTTGATTTAGAGCACTGTTGCCACATTTTCTGGAATAAAGAATTTGTGCAAGATTGTGGGAAATATCATTGTAGAAGTTGACAGCACTGTAATTTTTCACTTTTTCTTCTTCCTCATTGGATTTTAGATTTCCAAAAACTGAAGGATATCAGAGATAGAAAAGAATTCATAAATAAACAATCTAATTTTCCAATTTTTTAATGACAATGGGTTGTTTAAAGAAACAAAAGATTGAAGGAAATGCATGTTTCTGATGAAGGAAAATAGCAAATAGTTTAGTTGTGATACATAACACCATGTATGGAGTGTTAATCTGCTGGCAAGGGCTAAAAAAAGGACTTCATGGCTTGTAGGGTAATATTTTTTAGTCATTGGAGAAATAAGGATTAGGTGAAGCAGGATGAAGGGACATGGTAGCACATGGTTCCCCTACACAGGAGTGGAACATTGAAATGTTGTCAGGCAAAGATCAAAGAAATACAAGTTGACTCTCTTCCTAAGTAGTTAAAACATAAGATTATTTACCTTTATATTCTCACAGTGGTGTCAAATATCTCATACTCCTCAGGTTAATACCTCAAAAAGGATTTGAAGTACTACAGTATATATCTATTTCCTCAGCTCACAAAATACTTGAGCAAAATCTTTATCATTGTAATTTGCTTTTCTTCGCTGATTAAAAGCAGCAAGTACTGTCAGTTAGCCAAAGTTCTTCCAACTAGTGCCTGGCTCACATTTGCCTTTCAAGGCTGCTTTTGGGAACTAAAATTCCTAATGTTAACTGAAGGTCAAATAAAACCCTGTGGGCTAACCCTAGACAATGAAACATATGTTTGCACGAATGCTGCTGATTTTCCAAGATACACAACTATGAAAAAAAGTTGCGAGGTGTTAAATTGCCTTCTTAACACCTTCAATATTTCAGCTCTGAGTTTAGGTGCTAATATGCCGGCACTAAAATGATCAGGGAAATAGCTCTTTTTGTTTTCTACACTATGAAGCATTATGTAGAAGACAACATCATGTATTTGGTGCTGAATACTATGTGTAATCAGAGATTAATAGAGATTTTTTTAAATCCTGAAATTCTTCTGTGGTAAAATTATTCATTGCTATCTTTTGAAATCCACTTCAACAAGTTTTTAAAGTGCTATTTGTGTGTGACTCAGTTTAATAAAAAATAAAATTTAGCTTATCTGTGAAACAACTAGCAGAGATGAACTGGACCCATTTAACAGGAACCAAGCTTATTTGTGCAATATTTGGAAGTGATAAGTTGGTTTGTGGGGTTTTTTTGACACAAGAGTTAGCTACATATTCTACATGTTATTCTTGTAATGTGACCTTGTCAAGATCACATATCATATGACCTTGGAGTTGAAAATAAAGTAAAATAGAATAAACCAATCTGAGCAGTGACCAGAGAATGGCAGATCACTGATTCATTGCTTTCCCTACTTGCTTCCTATCAGTACAGCTGGAGTTAGCTAGTTCTTTGATAAGAAAGCCTGCATTGAAGAGATTAGATAAATTTGATCCTAGACATAGTCTCATTTATAATTTCCCAAACTACTTCCTCTTTGCTTTCCTTTCTTCTTTCGATCCTTTCTCAGTAACATGAACTGACACCTACTTAATTATAACCATGGTTTTAAAATTTACACATTCTTTAAAAGCCAACTTTTTGTACCCTTGGTGAAATAAAGAAAGGGTCAGTAATCTTTAATGTATCAGAGTAAAAGAAAGAACAAACATTTGAGTTAGTGTAACCCACAAGATCTCTATCAAAACATTAAGTCATGTCATACCATCTACTGGTACAAATTCTCAATGCTGTGTATATATAATGTACCAGTAAAGATTTGAATTAAAAAAAAAAAAACTACATGATTCTGCCATAGCCAAATGCAACCTCAGTCAAATGGGAAAAAATGGATGTGCCTAGATCTCAGTGGAAGTGTATTCACAAGAAAGGGCAGAGTTTGGTCAATTGACTAGTTACTCCAATGCACACAACACTTAGAAGAATATGAGCTGTGCAAAGGGTACTGCGGTTGTTGTCCAGCTCTGCACTATTTATTTTAGTTACTCATGTATGTATCCATATATAAAAGTAGGAACTGTGTTGCTGTGTGCTATCCTGATTTGAGTTATCAGGAGGGCCAAATCATAAGAATGAATACATTACTATTTTAAAATACTGATCTCTTATTTTAGCTCCTCAGAATCATATTAATTACCAGCAACCTATAGGCTTTTGGGATGAAGTGTATTTTTCTCTGTGCATAAATCCAGCATAGAAATAGGGCTAAGTAAAGGGCATCTAATACTTTTATTTATCTTCTCTGATGCATAAACATTTGCAAAGTATGCACATCAATGTTCTGTTTAATTTTCCTGTTTTTAAAACAGAAGAAATGAAGCATAAGATCTGTTAAAAGGACTGATTCAAAAACAAGAATTTGTAGTTCTGAAGTCATGTAAGAATAAGGGTTTTCTTGTTGACTAAATCATTATTAGAATAGAATTGTATTTAAAATATAAAAATAGGTTGTAGTATTTACACAGCAAAGAAATATTAGTTGAGAGTAAAAGTAGAAGTGATGGAACTTTTTTGCCAGTTGTGTACATGAATGATTTCATTCATAAGAAAAATGTTAATACAGTTAAGATAATAAAAAAAATGAAAGATGGCTTTTTGGTGGAGATAATTTGCTACTTCACAGTTTACTCAAAATTAGACAATGTCTGGAGCTTTTTATAAAAATAAAAACAAAAGCCCCATGCCCCTTTTATCTAAATCCCCCATTTTCATTACATATATGACATTAGGGCTCATTTTTTTTATTTTAATGGAATCTGTAGTGAGAATTAATAAGCTCTTGGTTCGCAAGTTGCCTTTAAAACCTCATTAATCTTGAAACCATATATGTTCATTCTGGCTCTTCTTGTGTAGCTCCTGGGCTGTAACTCAGCCATCCTTCTAATAGAACTGATGTTTACATGTATTTCTTAGCTAGTTGTGTTACTTGGAGCTTTAACAAAATTGAGAATACCAACTATATAGTCTGGAAAGTAATATCTACTCACACTCCCTATTCTCTTGATGTTTTAAAAATGTTTCTTTTCCACACTTCCACTCCCACAATGCTTCAAGAACCATACATTTATAAATATATAAGTCATATTGTCTGATGTTGAAAATTACATTAGGAATAAGAGCTCTTGTGCTTATGGAACAACAGTTGAAGATCTGGAAACATGGAATGGACCAGGTTCTCAGACTGAGCTACTTTCTCCTGAATATATGGTATTAGGAAGAATTTGTGACAGTTTTAACTGTTGGTTGCTTCTGACTAAGTCTGGCCTCCTTCCATACATCTGTGTGTCAGTGATAGCTGAAGTGATATTTCAGGTCTGTACTGTAATGTATACAGTATGTGCAAAATGATAATGTAAGGAGATACACAATAAATGTCACCAACCTACTATCCAGTCTCTGGACAGCTATAGACCATGTGTGTTACCTCTGAAACTTGAGTCACTTAAAAATTTTTAAAAAATGTATTGTGTCTTGATTTTAAAAATATTGTAATGGTACACTAATATATGAAGGTGTACTGCTTCCTCATGAATCCTAGACATTTCAGATTTCAGACCTCTCAAGCTTATATTAGATATTGTGGGAATAATAACAATACTTAATCATGTTGCTTGTTATATTTATTCACATCATAAGATGATTTGTTGGATCAATCTGACCAATGTGTCTATCAGTAACTCTATCACACTGAATTTGATAAAATTAGTGCCAAGTGAGATTGAACTTCTTCAGACTCAGATCTTGTATTTGATTTTAACAGATGCTTATAGGTATCAATAATAGTACAATGTAATATATCTAGTTTGTGTCATCTATACAGATAGACCACCATTGGTGAAAACACAGATGAACGAGTATCTTATTTATGATAGTGCAGTACAATGCATAAATTTATTGCTATATGAATTTCAGAACTGTATGATTTTATTACGCATACCATAAAGAATCTCCAAAACTCAGACATTTGCAAATGTTATTGGAAGCCATATAAAATTATATACTCATCTATTGTCTTTGTTCTATAGCACTATAGGGTAGCTGACACAAAAGGGGTGTATCAGCTACCTTTGAATTATTTTTCTAATGACTTTACTCCCCTTGAAATTCAAGCCATTCCACTTCATATTTCTATTATATGGATATTTCTGGCTGTAGAATATTGAGCTGGGTACAAGTCCCTAAATATTAGCAAAGTCAACATACACAAATGCCCAATTATTCTCTGTTAGGCTTCTGGCCTCTCATGTGCACTT
This sequence comes from Petromus typicus, assembly GCA_004026965.1. Classification (NCBI taxonomy): domain Eukaryota; kingdom Metazoa; phylum Chordata; class Mammalia; order Rodentia; family Petromuridae; genus Petromus; species Petromus typicus. The sequence goes on from PVIR01003638.1 coordinate 55,935, forward strand.
TTTCTAAACTGAAAATTCTTGAGGGTTCAAATTCATTTTTCATATACTGTAAAGAGATGTAAGTTGGCTATGTTTATAACTTTATTTTACCCAACAGTGATGACTGTCTACTTGATTTCCTCAGGGGATTTTATTTTATTGATTGATTGATTTTAGTTATTTGAGACAGGGTTTTGTTATGTAGTTTAGGCTGGCCTTTAACTCTATGGCACAGGCTAAACTTGTACTCATGGCAATCCTCCTGTCTCAGCCTCCTGAGCCCTGGGACTAAGATAGGTGCCATTGTGCCTAGCTTAAGGGGCTATTAAAAAGAAAGGAGGGAGCCGAGGATTTAGCTCAGTGATTCTGGTACCTGTCTTGCAAGTGCAAGGGCCTTGGTTTGATCCTTGGTAACCACATACAACAAATGCTGGGTGTGGAATCTCATACCCACCAGCAATCAATAATACCACATACCACAGTGAGCTCAGAGCCAGCCTGAACTACAAGTGAGACCTTGTCTCAAAAAAAAAAAAAAAAAAAAAAAAAAGAGAGACAGAGAGAGAGTGAGACAGAGAGAGAGAGAGACAGAAAAAGAGAGAGAGAGAGAGCAAGCTCTAGGAAGGCTGTGGGTATTTTTATTTACATACTTGATTTTTATCTTTTTGTTTCCATTTATTTATTTTTCATTTATTCCATTTATGAGGAGCTTTGTGAGTGTCTGTTATTTTTTCTATGACCTTTTCTCATTTACTACATATATTTCATTCTAAAGAATATCAAATTATTATTATGTTTACTCATAAATAAAGCCACCATTGAGGAGCATCATCATAATGTGTATCTTAAATGTACCATTTAATTTAATGGGAAAAAAAGATGATTTATAAAGCTATCCAGAAATATCTATTCCCTGTTTCCTTATATATCAGGTAATACTGATATATATTTCATAAATAACTGATTTTGTAATCATCATTCAGTTCCTTAAATTGAGACTCTCTTCTTCCTTCAATACATGTTTAGAAGCAGTTAGTTTGTCTTGGATTTTAATCACTTAATGTTCAAGTCTCTGATAAACTTTATTTTGTATATAGTCTCTTCCAAATATAAGCTACTATTCCTTTCAATATTTGTTACATTTCTCCCTAAAATTCTGATTATACTGGATTTCCTGGAAAGTCTATTTAATATGACCATGCTTTATCTGGTAATTTCCATGCCCTTCTGAGCTTCTGATCTTAAAATGCTAGAAGTAGCCTGACTGAAGTCTGTGCAGTGACAGAAACTCCATCTCCTTTCTGAAAGGTTAGCTAATTTAAGAAAAGAAATCACAACTTTCTTCTGCTAAAATATAACTTTCCCATAGATTATCCTATGCAAAATACTCATTGGACTAATAAAATTACATGTATATGGACAAACATATCATTGACATGTTTTATATTACTCATATGAGGTCAAGATCAATTGGACACTGACATAAAAATGAAACATCTTGAGGGTAGGGATTTATTTCAGTGGTTCCTGGTGTCTCCTTCATAAGCCCTAGTTCAATCCCTGGTGCCACACACCATAATGCTGTAATCTGTGGCTCAAGAGACAGAGACAGGAGAATTTCTGTGAGTTTGAGCCTGGCCTGGGCTACATAGTGAGTTCAGGGACAGCCTGAACTATAAAGCAAGACCCTGTCTCAAAAAACAAATAAATAAAAATATAAAAAGACACAAAGCATCTTACAGAAGACTATGGCGTTGGGATGCCCACCAAATTGACTTGAATAAACAGAAATAGAAACCACTGAAGTTACATGTAGACACTGGTGAACAGAAATTGATGAAAAACCAGAAAGAACTCTGTGAAGATACAAATAAGGAAGCTGATTATTTTTTAAAACAGTGGATCCATCCACATCCCTATGAACACATGGCATGTGATGACATGGTGATCTTGAAGTAAGCAAAGATCAAGCATGATGACTTGAAAATCAAAAGAAATTGGGAATCTTCAGTAGGTGCCTTGCAGAAACTAAGGAAAAAAACATGACACTAAGTTATATGAGATTTGTAATGAAAAAGCATCTGCTCATCCCAGTAGAGAAATTCATTGATAAGTTTGCCGAGATCATAGCTGATGAGAACAAGAACAATTCCTTAAGCAATGCTGATGAAATATCACCATTTGATCCTCATTACCCTTAAGCACTCTGAATACAGCTGGTGAGGCAGCCCCACAGAGGGCGGGATGCCAACTCAGAGTCATTTGTTTGTCTGCAGTGATGGAGCAGCACCCTGAAATGTGAAGTTGTTGCATATAAAAGCTTGCATCACCCTATTATATTGAATGAATCTTTTACCAAATAGTTAGCATGCAAATAACAGGAGAAACGGTACCAAGGAGATATTATTTTCTTATGGTTTTACATATTTGTTTTTACTAGTAACTCATCCTTAACGTGGGTCAGATGGTCCTGTTTTGTTAGCCTTCAAAAACAGTCCTGCTTGTCCTTTGGATGAAATTCCCTTCAAAAACAATGCTTATTCTGTGTAGTTTTCCCAAGTATAACTTTATTAATTCTTATGTATGATGAAGACATCTTTACATCAGTGAAGAATAACTGCTAATTCTTTCTTTGAGCAACATGTTAACAGCTATGAACAAAAGCACTGGCATGGAAAGTTGTCTAAAGGAGTTGAGTAGGACAGCTTCCTGCTATGTGGTAACAAGTATTTGGAGGACAGAGACTAAGAGCAATGTGAACATTTTCAGTAATGTGGTGAGTTATAGGTATTCCATATGTTAAGTGAGAAAAAGAATGGTGTATGCTCTTCCTGCATATGCAAAAATATCCCTTTTGTGTCTATCACTAAGCTAGAAGAAGTAGATATCAGAGAAATTTTTTAATATTGATAGTGAGATTCAGTTTTTTAAAAATGTACCAATGGTGAAATAGCTGAAATGCTTCTGAACAATGGTGATTTATTATGAAGATGATGCTGATGCTAATGCTGCAGAAAAAGTTCTTATAGATGACAGCATGGAAATATGTGATGGGCTTTACTGAAGGACTAGAGCAGCATGCACATCTCATGAACAAAAATTGTATTTATTTAGTGAATTAAATAGAAATTTATAAGACACAAACAGCTTATGAAGCAGATGACTCTAGAAGATAAATTTTATTTTATAAAATTTAATGCAATGTAAAGTAACCTTTTAATCAAAGCATAGCATTATAGATAGACAGTGAAAGCCTGCTGTTATTTGTTGATGTTTTGCTTTGTTTTTTTGAATCAAGATTTCATATGTCTAGGCAGTCTTGAAACATCTACATCAAGGTAATCTTCCGGTTTGGCCTTTAAGTAACTGAAACTAGTTCTGCACATTGTACCTAGCATTGTTGTTGTCTAATAGTTGACATGATTGTTCTGGTTATGTTACAGTGCTGCTGCATATTCAGGTATGTTGAATATGTCATTGCTTTGACTACAGTTATCACATGTGATATTGTCAATATTATGACTTATGTGTGAATAAGCAGAAGATGACTACTTATGAATTTCAACTGCATTCAAAGACAGGAATGATGGTGCTCCCAAACACCCATGGATTATGCTCACAGGTGGGCACACCAATGGCAGGTTCAATGAGATAACACATGATATCAAAACCATGTGCATTAGTTGTTATGATTTCGGGGGTAATGGAAACTTTGTACAGGTAGGATGAATGTGCAGAGTCATCATGCAGACTTCAGGGATGTTTCAGAGAATGTTTCTGCTTTTATTGCAATATATATACACTTTTAAATGCAGGCAGTGTAACCATATGGGTCGAGTTGGTCAAGGATTGCTTGAAGCACACATAGAGAGGGTTGGTTGTAGATTCTGTGGTTTTGGCTGAGGGAGGAGTCATGATAAAGCAGGCTGTGTGCACTCCAGCTCAGCCAAGCTTGGCTTTCACCTTCAGTTAGTCACAATTAATGTTTTGTTTTCTAATAATTCCATATATGAAAATTTTATTTAATGTACAAAATTTAAAAACATTATATAAAATTATCTACTGACTAGGTGAGTATGTTGCTTATGAAGCACACATTAACTTCATGTTTACATATAAAATCTATCCTCTTATTACATAAATGTTAATATTTCAGGATCTTTAAAAAATCTAATTTAAAAGTTTTTATTCCTATCTACTTTAGATAAGGAATATTCAGTCTGCAAATCTTTGCTTTGGTATTCCACCTTAGTTTTTAAAAATATCCAGCATGATTAAATATTTCATGAATTTCTGTACAATTTTCTCTTTAATTACTTCAAACTTTGATATGTTGTATATTGTTCTATGATGTTTTTATATTCTAGTTTTTCCTCTTTCAGTTTGAAAAGTTCCTGCTGACTTATCTTTAACTTTACTGACATTGACAATTTGTACAAGTATATGACGGGACATGATTTGATTCTCATTTTTCCCATTCCCCTACCCATCTTACAACTCTTCACACCCTATATACATGAACTTTGTTTCTATTTTTAAATTACCATCACAGTTTTTTCTTTTCCCTCATTACATATCCCTACCACATTTCCCTTTGAGTAATTTATATTGTACAATTCTAGTATAGATTTTAGAAATCATTTACATTTTCAGTTTCTCATATCAGAGAAAAGATACAGTATTTAAACATCTGTGACCTATTTATTTTACTTGAGTATATCAAAGTATGTCCATTTGAATATGAATGACTCAAACTTGTCATCTTTGTGGCAGGGTAATATTCTATTCTATGGAAAAACCATGTCTCCTTTATCTAGTCTCCAGTTGATGGCCATTTGGATTGTTTCCAAGATGTAGCTATTACAAACTGAGCTGCTATAAACATAGGTGCACATATATCACTGTGATATGAATCTTTTAATTCATTCATATATTTCCCTAGCAAGGAAATAACAGAGTCAAATGGAACATCTAATACTAGTTTTCTGAGGAGTCTCCATGCTGATTCCCATAGTGGTTGTACTACTAACAGTGAAAAGTGATCTTCTCTCCCCACAGCCTCACCAGCGTTTTTTGCTGGCTGATTTCAAGATGGCAGCCATACTTTGTGGAGTGAGATGGAATCTCAGAGCCTACTGGCTTATCTTTAAAGTCACCAGTTCTCCCCAATTACTAATAAATTCCTTTTTCATGTTTTGTGTAGTGATGAGCTCATCACAGGCATTGTCCAATTCTCCAATATTATTTTTAAATTTCTAGATTTTCTTTAGAATACTTTTTAAATTTTCTATTTTTTCTTATATTTCCCATTTGTTTTTACATTTTCTTCTACTTTCTTTTTACAAAGGTCTTGGACTTCAGAATATATTATTATATTAACTTGTTAGTATAACAGTCCTTAATATATTAGAATTATCATTATATATATGTAGAAACACATATATTATAGCTGTTTATTGTATCTGATTTTGTATTTTATGTTTTCTTTTTCTCTTAAGAATTTCTTTTTTACCTATTAGCATACTTTTAAATTCAAATATTTATTGGTTATATATCTATCTATATCTATATCTATATATATCATGATCACATTCAACATTGAGAATTTGTACCAGTGTATGACACAACTTAATTCGTATTTTTTGCCACTCCCTTACCCACCCTACAACCCCCATCCCCATATACATAAACTTTGTTCCTTTTTTTATTATCATCATGTTATCTTTCTCCTCACTGTCAAGAATATATTGAATAATGTAAACTAGGTTAATTAGCTTCATATATGTAGCTTTAGTTTTAATTTGACCAGCAATAGGGATTATTCTTTTTGAATTTTTTCTAGTGCTAAAAATAACATAGATTCTGTACTTCTCTAATTCTTTTTGTCTCTTCTTCTCTTGATGTGAGAAGGTTCTGAGTATAACTTGAAGTAAATTTCAGTGTTTTAGTAGGAATCTCCCGTTTGTTAATTAAGATAATTACAGAAATAATGAGAGGAAATTTCCTGCCCCAGAACCCTAGCACAAATTGATGATATAATTCTCTCAAAGTAAATCTTTCTTTATTATGACAAAAATTATTTCTCCCAATAATTATTTTATTCAACCTGTCTCATTCCAGCAGTTTATAAACATAAGTGATCTTCATTAGGAGATCAGAGTAGGTTACTAGAGGTAGAGTCCATAAAATCATGAGGTCCTCCCTAAGGTCGTAGGCTATTGGAGCTCAATCTTACATTAGTCAACACTGAATATTTAGCAATTTCCCGAAATTAACATTCAACTCTGTGTGCCATTTTATGACACCAAAGGCTTCTGGAGTGGGAAGTCTTGGTGCATTCCAAATAAGAAATTTGTGTTACTTGCAAGCAGTAGTCAGGTTTTATACATGGAAGCTGAAAAAGGAATTGTAAGGCTTTGACTTTTATGTGTTTAGCCATAAATGAAGATTGGTGTGTTTCTAGCCTCTTCCTATGTAATGAAGCTCACACTTTGTCCTCTGGAGATTCAGTCTTGCTAATTCAGGCTGTACTTGAAGTTTAGATACTTCCGCTTTAGCTTCTCACAGTGCTGGGATTGCTATACCAGGATATTCAAGTTTTTAAGATATTGTTTTGTACTTTTTCTTTCTTTCTTTTTGTTTTGTTTGTTTTGTTACTGAGAGGACTCTAGTGTAAAAAGCCTGGCCAAGTTGATACATACAAGTTATCTCACATTGGACATTCAAACTTTTGATCAGAAAACAGTATATGTATGTAAAAGGATATAATCATGTTTGTGCTCTGTAAATCTAGGAATGCAAAAAATCTTAAAGAATCTGTGAGAAGGAAGCAGAGGGGAACTAACTCTTCATCTAAGTCTATCCTCACAAGCATGCTTTCTGTATATTTCTAGCCTCTGGAAGACAGAAATAAGCAATGTATGTTTTAAAGCCTACAGGTTTATGGAACTTTGATATTACTGTCTTAGAGAATTCACAAAAATACTAAAGCCATTTCCTCTCAGGTCATCATTAAACGTAGCTGCATGAATACCAGTACTAAGCACAAGGATAACAGTAATGATGCACACAGCTCAAAGAGCATTGTGCAAGAGTCCTACTGTTAGAGCTAATCTAGAACTTTTGTTATTTATTGCATTATTATTGTTATTATTATTGGTACCAGGGATTGACCTCAGGATCTTCTACTTGCAGTACAGGTGTAGCATGACTGAGCTAAATCTCTAACCCTTCATCTACAAATTTTTATGTCTAATGGTTGTTTACTATATTTCAACTGTCTCCTCCTCTTTTGTAAAGATTTTCTTCATGACCGAAATTTGGGCATTGTGACTGTGATGTCAATTAAAATTCCTCTTCTTTTCTACATGAAATTTAGACATACACACAGTCTGCTTCTTGGTCATCTGCCTCTTACTTTCTGCATTTTAAGAGGGAAATATACATGGGATGTTGGTCCAAGGTGCACCAATCAAATGAGTCGTCCCTTCTCCCTTGTGATAACTACTGATAATAAAGTAACTCAGAATGCTTCTCTTCAATTTTTATTGTATCTAGAATATTAAGAAAAAATACATGATTATTAAAGAGAATATTGACTGAATAAAAAACAGACACTTAAATGAGGAAAGCTAGGCTGCACATAATATTTAAAATATTGTTATCCCTGCTCTAAATTCTAAATTTATCATGTAATCTTAATTATAACAGTATGTAATATTTGGTTACATATCATATGTACCCTGCAGTTTTGTCACTTTCTCCAGTGATATTTATAGGACAGAATCTAGTTTCAGATCACACACTGCATTTGATTGTTGTGTTTACTTCATCTCATTCAGTATCAATATTTACTCATTCTTTATATCATGATTGATTACAGATCACTCATTTTACTGAATATCCATGAAGTTTGGTTTGCTTTGTTTCCTCAAGAGATTATTTAGTTCACAGATTTTTTTTGTGAGAAAACATCTAAAGTGATAATCTATACTGACCGCCTTCTACCAGATTGTACTCTATTTTGTTTTCCCTATTACTGTTCATATTTACTTTAAATATTTTATGAACATGTGCTCCAGGCTTCTTTATTTTAAGAGCACTCTCTTTTTGTTTCTTATTTATTAAATATTTGTGTAAAGTTACTTTGTGAGCACCTAAATATACAACTTGTTACACTTTAAATTTGTGCTCTGACCTTTCGAGCCTGTTTTTTTAAAAATTTTGTTTTGGTTTTCTCTTCACATAAGCAGTACTCACTGCTACAATTTCTATGTAGATGTCCACACAAAGCCTCAGGAACTCATAGTAGGGGCTTTTGTGGGGTGGCTGGACCATGACTGTGTGATGCTAGGTGTGGCCATGGTTGGGTTCATAGCTGGGTGTGATGTTGGAAAGTAAGGAAAGCCTGGTAGGAAGATGTGATCACTCTAGGTGAGACCAGGGGGTAGTACATCCTCCTCCTCCTCCATTGATCTCCATTCTGCTTCCTACCTAACCTGCTGTGAACTATTTATCCTCTACCATGCTGTCCTGTGGTGGAGCCTGAGACTATAGACTGAAACTTCTACAAACCATAAGCCAAAGTAAACTTTTCCTCTTTCCACTTGCATGTGTCAGGTATAGTGTCTCAGTGACTAGAAAGTAACTGAGCTATATGCCCTGTTTTGTGAACTAGTATCTGACACTCTGCTGCCACATACCCTGTGGATTGTCTTCTGACTTCCCTGGCTCCAGCACTTTGCCCTTTACAGCCTTGACTGTGCATCTACACCTTGATAAGGACTCTCTGTGCTGGGCACTTCCATTAATGCTGGAGCTGAAATATTAAGAAGTGAAAGTGGAAGAAAAGTACTGAGCATTTTAATATAGAGATAATAGCTGCTTTAATACAGTGAGAAAATTAAGGTGTGAATCCTTCATTTTAGAATATTTATTCATAAATTCAACATATGGACTGTGAGCTGGGCAACAATAATGAAAATATAAATTTAACCCTGAACTTGTTATGTATACAGTATTCCATCTCAGACTTATTTTTTACTTCTTTCATTATCAGTTGTTTTTACTGCAAATGAAAGGCTTCCCTTAATATTCTCCATAGCCTGTGTTGATGTAAAGGTTTTAGTTTTACTGAAGGTCAATAAAAATGGTCATGCAGAAGCTGTGTTTCTTCTACCAGTGTTTACAGGTTTCATTGTGACTTTGTAAGAGCCATCTCATTTCACATCTAGATGAAGTTACTGATGGTATTGAAGAAAAAATCAATGCTCTTCTATCACTTTCTTCCAATTAGATACCCCTCTGAATTTTATGACTTCATTACACTCACTAGAGGGAGGACTTATTAGATTTTTGTCTTGCAGTAGACATGAAGTCTAGAGCATGTGGCAATTCAATAAACATTCAGCAACTGTGGAAATAACCGTAGGTTGTGTCTGGGGACTTTTTTAGATACAGTGTGATATGTGCTTAGGCTTAGCATTCTGTCCTTTAGTTAGTTATCAGAAAAAGCCACTTTGACCACAAATAGATTATGATTTTGAGTTTTTCAAGGATTTGTCAGTTTGGTGCCACCGTAAGTTCTTCCTTCTCTTAGTGCAACTCCATCTAAGCAATTGCAGTTATGTCTGGGGAAAGGTTGGAGAATGATTTAAATGACACAGCTATGAGTCACCATGGAGTCATCTCTTGATGAGTATCATGTTTCTAACAAGGTGCTCTGTTCTATAAACTAAGTGAAAAGCAAGAAGTTGCTATTCTATCCAGGCTGATAGTTTCCTGTTCTAAATATGGACTCAGACCTAAATTGTCATGAATGCACTGTTAGAAAAAATGAAATCATTCAGAGGGAAATGAGAAATGTTATTTAAATTCAGAGGACAGAAGATTCTAATTACATAGTACAGAGAGCTTACCAAAATTGTTTCCTTCATTTAGGTAGGCTATATCTGTATTTACTTAAGGAGATTTCTAAGAAAGATGTTGAAGTTGCCTGGATTATTCTTCTTTTTTACAGTAAAATATTCAAGAAAAAATAGATTGAGTTAAAGAGCACTAAGCAAGGAAGAACTAGAAATTAAATATTTGGAAATTTTGCAGCCTACTAAGATTTTTAAAACATGATAAAATTGAGGGATTCACCACAGAAAAATGAATTCTTTGGAAAAATCCAGGTGTATAATTCAAGAAACCTTGGCTTGTACCTCAGAGGAATCAATAAAGAAAAGGCAATTAGACAGGTGATTTGTAGATTCCCATAGATATCTCAGTAGAAACTAGGAACAGAGATAAAAGTACCCAAGACAAATCTGCAGGGGAGCACCATGACTAACTGCATAAATCCCATGAAAAGCCTGCACGATTCACAGAAGTCTTAACAATATTAAGGAATTTTACCAACTTGGACAATAGCTCCTTGGATTTACAGTAAAGGCACCAAAATGAGGCTAACATAGGACTAAAGTTTTACAGATCACCAACGTTCTACAGAAAATAAACACTGACAAACCAGCATGAATTATCCCTCATTAAATGGGAAAGATGAGTTGTGAGACGAGACCTACACATTTGGAGGATCCCTAAAATATTACTAATGCCTCAGTAAATTGAATACAATTTGCCCAATTTTATTTCAAAATATCTTGCATTGATACATCTTTACTTATTATTTTTAAGATCATATTGTCTATTTTCTTTGTTCTATATTTGTTTATCACCATTGTTTGGTATCAGATAACATATTTTTCTAGTTTCATAGCTTCATGGATTAACAATCTCTTCAGTGATAGTTCATATCTGGATTCTCTACCTGACTTTGTTAATTTAACTAAATAACTTTAGGACATTTGAGTTAAGGAGAGTTAGAAGAAATTTTGAATTTGGAGTTCATGTTGTTAAATGTTAAGATTTATGAGGGCATTGTTATGGAGTGAATCATTTTGCATGTAGGAAAAACATAAATCTGTAGGTGTGAAACTATTTTTCTGTTTGACTCAATAATGCTTCTTCTCTGAGATATTCTAATCCCTGAAATCTGTAAATATGTTACCTTAAAGAGCAAGTGTGGTCTACATATGTGCCTGAGAAAGTTGAGATACTGAGATCTTTTCCTGGATTATCCAGGAAAATCCAATATAATGGAAGACTTTGTATCTGGGGGCAGAAGGGACCAAGTCAGAAAAGAACGTATGATGATGAAGTAACAGAGAACTAAGGAGTTATTAGCAATGGAAAGATCAGAGAGGGGTGAGGATAAAGAAAAGAGGAGAAAGAAGATTTAAAGATGTTGAACTATTGTTCTTGAAACATGAAAATGAAGAGTAGTCCATGAGCCAAGGAACACTGGCAAGAATGAGGGAGAACAAGTGGCTGTTCCTGCCTAGCCCCTCCAGAGGAGGTACAACTCAGGAGAAACACGATTTTAAAACTTTTGACTTTTGGAACCACAACGCTGTTTATCAAAATGTGTTAAAGGCAAAAATCTGAAACCAATGTACGTATCCACTTTATAAAACAATGCCCATTTTTTTTCATTTGTGAGAACAGTGCACTCAGTCACATATAAACTTTCTCAGTGAGACACTGTGATTACTACTTTGTCTTTGTTTTTCTTTATGGCAAATGTGGAAATCTTGCCCAAGATAGAAGAGCACTCACTCCTGCTTAATCACTGCTAACCTACAATCCCAGAATTAGAATGTTATCATGGAGAATGTTTGACTGTTGATATTTCAGATGTTCATATGAGGCTATTGAGGCAGCTCTCAAAAGAGCTGGGGCAATTGTCCAGTATGGTCTGGACTCCCATGGAAGATACAATGTGGAGAGTAGGGTGGTGCAGTTCATCCGTAATAAACTCCACAAATATTCTTCTCTGGCTAAGTTTCTGGCTGCTACCCTCAACATTATGAGAAGGAATTCTGGCATTTCAGTTTCATTAAATATATAGACCTTATTTATGTGTATAAATATATAGGTCAATATTGAAGTCCAATTTTAGTCTATCAACTACATAACTTAAAAATTTTGGTTACATTATTCAACACCTTGAGTCTAGAATATCAGGTAAGAACACAAATGAGTAAACTTGCCTGAATCCAATTAATTTAAAAGAAATATAAAATTTCTTCAAGCAAGCCATCACAAAGTGTGTGTGTAAAATCTTACATATGTTTTAATCTGACTTTAGAATCAAATCTGTCTACTGGCAAGAGTTAACTGTATTATGTCTTGAGGACAGAGGTTCTCCATGTTAAGATGACTAGGAAGGTCAATAGGTACAGGGTGTCTGAGGTTCCAGAGATTGAAATTGAGCCCTTGTGCTCAAGTAGTACTTGAGCTAAATCCCTGGCCCTTAATATGGTAATGGTCCATCAGGATTGGAAAACTGGTAAAGCCAGTAAGGAACACTAAGTGGACATAGATGTGCGGTGACTACAGCAACCAGCTTTGGTCTTCAAGAACAGAGAACAAGGAAAAGTGGTTAGCTTTGCATCATGTTGAAGCTGACAAGAAGGATCTTTCGGAGCTGATACCTCAGTCCAGAGGACCGCGCTGCCCCTGTGTGTTAGAACTGAACCTCTATGGACAAAGCCATCTCAGAGCTGGAGACAAGCCAGCTATTGCTGCCGTGTCTGGGGAGTATGAGAGAACAAGTTCCGTGACAGTTACAACGCCAAAAATCTGTGAAATACATGCAATCGTCCCTGACAGGCAGAAGAATGACTGCCTTGTTAAATAGGAAGCCAAAGAGAAGCTGCACATTTCTCTTCTGCCTTCCCAGACTCCCCCTAGTGTCCTTTATTGGCATAGATAGGCTAATAAGAAAGCAGCTGTCAAGAATAGAAACGCAGAGAATCTCAGTTTGAACTCCACACAGAAGCGACAGAGTGAACTGGAAGCTGGGACAGTGGTATTGCACCACTTCATGAAGTCATATAAATTAATCGAGGAAAACAGACATAATCAAGGTACACATTCGAGAAATCCTCCTGATTTATAGCACACTGATCATCAGGGTGGGAAGTTGTTCCTTTCTCCATTGCCTCCCTGCGTCTCTCTACTTAAAGGACAAAAATATATGGATCTTACTTACTTTTGCAACTGAGAAGTGCCCTTTTTTAAAGTGCTAGTCAGAGAGGATAAGGTACCATCAACACAATGGTACAGTCCCAGCATCTGTGCCTTACAGTTCCTCTTTACATTCAATCACATGGTCACGTAGGGCTATAGATTTGTTTGCACGAAGAGGAGACTGTGTTACTGGTATAGTATACTGGTGAGTATAGTTTCGGTCAAGGAGACTTACCTTAGACTGACAGGTGTCTTGTTTTGTGAGATAATAAACTTCTGTTTCTTTTAGTTACTATTTGAATTAATTTCTGTCCTTTAAACGAGTGGGTCCATGGTATTTTATAATTCAAATTTTTATTGGTGCATTATATATACACATCATTATCACATTCAACATTGAGAGTTCATGATATTTTTAAAGACAGAATATTATTTCTCCCGGGACAGTTACCAGTTGTCCACAGTGATGATACCAAAATGACTCTATCAGAAGCATGAAAGAGAGAAAAAAACAAACATTGGGAGTTGTGCACAAAGCCTTGCTATAAAAACATTGTGCCTGCCATGGCCGGGGATTTAGCTCAGTGATTCCAGCGCCTGTCTTGCAAGCACAAGGGCCTGGGTTCGATCCCCGGTAACCACATACAATACTGGGCATGGAGACTCATGGCCAGCAGCAATCAGTGCCACATACCACAGTGCCAGGTGTGGTGGCTCATGCCTATAATCCCAGCACTCAGGAGGCAGAGGCAGGAGGATTGCTGTGATGTGAATTTGAGGCTGAGCTCAGGGCCAGCCTGAACCACAAAGCGAGACCCTGCCTCAAAAACAAAACAAAGCAAAACAAAACAAAACAAAACAAAAACAAACAAACAAACAAACAAACAAAGAACAAAAAACAAAAACAAACACAAAACAAATCGCGTTCTGCTTGAATGGAAAGGGCTTGACCAGAGAGAAGTTCTTACAGGAGACCAGAGAAAGAAAGAGGAGTGTTTCCAATGCCTTTCGTCACCAGGTGGAGAGAGATGGTGTTAAGTAAAAATAAAATAAAACATAAAAAAGCAGTATTTTTGGTTTTAAATCTGAGTCCAAAGTTTGGAAATTCTACTTCTGTCTTTGTAGCCAGAAAAACAAATGTGAACCAAATCAAAACTAGCACTGTGCTCAGATTTCTCAGAGACCTGAGATCATAGAGAAAATATTCCTCCTCAAAATACCTGGAGAAAAAGGCAAATACAGAGAATTATAACAGAATCGCTGACCCAGATTGAGGCCTCTGGCAACCTCTGTGAATGAACAGAAACATTGAGTAGCAACTTTTTATGAATTTTTAAAGACTCTTATCCTCTTAGAAGCTCTTAGGTTTTCAGGCTCTTAGGCTCTTTCTCAGGAAAGTACCCACTTCCCTGGATTTTGCCTTCAGAAACACCATCAAGATCATAGGGTAAAAACCCTAAGTCATGCAGTTGGAGTTTGGCAGCAGGGAGAGAAAAGGCACCAGTGTAAAATAATCTCATTATATCTCCCACAACAAAGGTCCTATTTATAGACAAAATAATTTTTTTTTTTTTTTTTTTTTTTTTTTTTTTTTTTTTTTTTTTTTTTTTTTTTTTTTTTTTTTTTTTTTTTTTTTTTTTTTTTTTTTTTTTTTTTTTTTTTTTTTTTTTTTTTTTTTTTTTTTTTTTAGACAGGGTCGTGCTTTGTATTTCAGGCTGGCCATGAGCTCAGCCTCAAACCCACAGCAATCCTCCTGCCTCTGCCTTCCAAATGCTGGGATTACAGGTGTGAGCTACCAGGCCTGGCACTGTTGTATGTGCTTCTGACTGCTGGTGATCATGAGTCTCCACACCCAGTATTGTTGTATGTGGTTACTGGATCAAATCCGGGCCCTTGTGCTTGCAAGGCAGGTGTCAGAAGCACTGAGCTATATCCCCGGCCCAGACAAAATAATATTTTACTAGTAACAAGCTTATTCAATCTGAGTAAAACAATTTCCCTATTTCCATCTCTTGACCTGTTTCTTTTAAGGGATAAAGTTTAGGCAAAAATATATAGGTTCCAGTCATAGAACAGGGATATCCAGGCACTAAAAACCAGATTTGATCATAATGTTGAACACTTTATCCTTTGCCAATTATCACCAGTGCAGACAGTGTACTCACAGGGGATTTGAGCCAACAGTACTTCATGGTACAGTCTTTTATTCAAGCAGTTCTTGAGAAGGTTCAAAGGTAGCAGGAATGAAGCCAAAATAAGGCAGTGAGCTACTGTAAGTCTCTTTTCTTGCAGTTATAGCGCACCTTCCACCCTGCACGTCCCTAGCCTACCTCTTGTGAAACTGCACAATAAATGCCAATGGATTTTGGTTTCTTTGACATGATATATCATGTTCAGCTTTCAACACTAAATCGAGACAGGCTGTGACAAAAAAGATATTGTGTGAAAGACCCAGAAGGCATCAGACCTCCCTTAGATACAACAAAGAGTTGGGGATAATCTGGCAAAGTATTTACAAGATCTATGATCAATATGTTGAGAAATTTAATTTAAAAAAAACAAAACTAAATGAAGCCAGGCTGGAGAAGCCACAATCCTAGCCCTCAGGAGGTTAAGGCAAGAGGATTACCCTGGGCCACTGTTCAAGACCAGCTAGAAATACTTGATGAGCTCTGAACACTCACCACTCTCAAAATTTACAAAAAAATTCTCAACATATAGATCATAGTTATTTTAAAATCTTGCCAAATTATTCAGAAGTATTTGTCATATCTAAGTGAAGTCTAATGTCATCTTTGTCCTTTTAGACATTTTTTTGTCCATGAGCTTAATTCATTTTATTGTTGAAAGCTGTGCATGTTGTTCTATGTTAAAGAAATTGAGATAAGTTGGCATTCACTGTGCAGTTTCATATTAACTAGGCTGGAGAAGACGTCTGAACAGATGGTGAGCAAGCAGAGGGATGGAGACACCAAAGATGGCCGATGAGAGAGAATTCTTGGAACTCAATACAAACTGTTGCAGAAATAATGTCTTGAAAGGCTTGAGAGGAGCTTGGATATAGATAGGGGAAAATAAGAGGAGATTTGTTAATGCAATGTTCTTTCCTGATAGATAAATTTTAAAATAATATTAACAATGAAAAATAGGGCAAATATCAAAGCTGTATGGTATGTGCATAATGTAATACATGAAAAGAGAGAATATAAAAGGAGGAATAAAATTTTCCTCCCAGGTATATAGTTGAGATTATAGCAGACCTTTCATCAGAAACTTTAAGAAGAAAATGGATGAAATATGTAAAATATTGAAAGAAATAGCCTTAAGTTTACTGTCCACAGGAAAGATATTTCAAAAATAGAGAAAATCAGAATTCCAGGAAATTAGTTATCTTGCAGGAAATATAAGAAGTTTTTAGAGAGAAAGATAATGCCAAACAAGGTGGAGTCCACACACAGAGAGGAATAGAATTCTAGATGGAATAATGAAAACAAAATCTTCTATGATACTGCCTTTTTTTGAGACAGAGTCTCACTTTTGTAGTTCAGGCTGGCCCTGAGCTCAGCCTTGATTGAACTCACAACTATCCTCCGGCCTCTGCTTCCCAAGTGCTAGGATTACAGGTGTGAGCCACAACACCTGGCGCTGTGGTGTGTGGTTCTAACTGCTGATGAGCAGGAGTCTATGTGGTTAGTGAATATGGAATCCAGGCCCTTGACTTGGAAAGCTGGTGCCAGAACCACTGAGCTAAGTCCCTGGTCCCAAAGCTACTTCTTTTTAATAGACCTAGAAAATATATACAGTATTTCATTAGAATAATAATAGCAACATTGTATGGGGTTATGATAGCCTATGGATAAAAAAATGCATTCTCAGAATATTTAAATAAGGATGACAGAAGACTTGATGGCAAGTGGAATAAAAGGCAAAGTAAACATTTGACAACAAAACCAGTTGAACAGAGATCAGAAAAAAGATAAAAATAATCATTGAAACCCAAATTTTTGTTCAAGAAAGTCAGTAAAACTGATAGAACTCAAGTCATCTTCTAGAAATAAAAAGGGGAGGAGTGAAAGAGGAAGAACATTGAAGAAAATAATATCAAAAATGAAAAATGAAAAATGTTTCATTACTACTGACCTGATAGACAGTCTAATGCTAACCAAAGAACATTTTCAATGTGAATGTCCTTAAAACGTATAACTCACATGGAAGCAATGAATCCCCTGAAAAAGACTACTGAAATTCATAAATTAAATTTTGTTACCGAGATAGGCATAGATATATATAACATATGCCTATTTCAAAAGTGAAATTTCATATTAATAACGTTCCGAGTAAGAAAGCAATAAAAATCAGTGCTAAAGGAACATCCATGCTATGAAATTTTAAAGCAAGAATCTATTTTGTGTAGAAAATAGAATAGAGGGAAACTTCTCCCCTCATTTTCTAAAGTTAACATTATCCTCATAGTAAACTTGGAAAAATATTCAAAGAATAGAAGATGTAGATTAAAAACTCTGGACCACAGATGTAGAACTTCTCCAAAAATATTAAATCAAGTGTCTTCAGCAGTATCTGTCAAATCATGTGTAAATAAATCTAAACATGATGACAAAATGTAATTTATTTCAGGTATACAAGGTCAGTTCAACATTCCAATACAATCAATCATATCTAACTTATCAATAGGCTAAAGAAGAAAAAGATCTTGAGAAAATACTGCACTCTCTCATGTTACAAAATCTCAGAAATATGTAATTTCATAACATAAAATTGCTTGCACAAAAAACATGCAATTAACTTACATATAATAATGAGTAATTGCTTCTCTTTAAAAAAATAGTTAAGCAGAAGAGAATGTCCTCACACAGTCCTCCTAGTCTGTCTCAGTGACAGAAAGAAATAAAGTGTACATGGATAAGAGATGGAAAAAATAAAATGGCCATTGTTCACAGCTTGTCTACTATAAAGAACACTAGATATTTTAAAGGCAAAAAATACATAAAGGAAAAAATCAGAGCTCCATCAAATGACACAGCATTCATGTGAAAAAGTTAATTGTTCACAATGAACTACAGGATATTGAAATGTAAAATTAACAAATGAATGGAATATTTAGTTGCAAATCTAATGAAGCATGTACAGTGCACGTGTAAAATTATCTGGTGAAAGAAAAAATGTAGATCAATAGAGATATTATATGTTCATAGATTAGGAGAATCAATATTGCTAATATTTCCATTGTCTTAACTTGATCTATAGATTGAACAAAATTCACATTAAAACCTCAAGATGCATCTTATCCACTTTGTCTCTATTGATAAACTGATCATAAAACTTATACAGAAATGGAAAATGCCTAGTACAGACAATTTATGATGAAAGAATAATTTGGAGGATTTTGATTACCTGAGTTTGAGACTTCCTCCAAAAATAAAGTAATCAAAATAGCGTGGTTCTTATGAAAGAATAGGCAAAGAGATTGGTGTAAAAAATGGACAGCCAATGATTAGATATACAAGAATACTTTCAGTTGATCACTGGCAAAGAGTAGTGACTTAATAGAGATGATATCCAGGGGGCACATTATTCACCATTCATGCAAAATTGACTTTTGACGGAGATTATATAGTTTCAAAAATCATTTAAAAATGGATGATAAAAGTAGACATAAATTATAAAACTAAAACTTCAAGAAGAAAATTAAAAAATTTGGTCTGCTTGGGGTTTGTTGATGAGTGTGTTTCACATAACAGCAAAGCACCAAAATTTACATGAAAGAATTTGTTACAAAATACTGCTTCTGTGGAAAAGCTTTTTAAAGAGAATGAAAGAGTATGCCATGAATAAGTGGAAAATATTTATGAAACATATAACCTATATCCAAAATATATAAATAACTCTAAAAAAATCAACAATAGAAATAATTAACAATAGAAAGGAGTCCTATTCAGACCACTGATGAAAAAATATATATATAAACACAGACGACAAAGAAGCACATTCAAAAATTCTCGACATCACTAGGCATTAGGAAACTGGAACTGGGGCGTGTGAGGTGCCATTACACACCTCTAAAATGGTCACAAGCTACAGGAAGGCAATGTCAATTACTAGCAAAGAAGTAAAAAAAAAAAAAAAGCCTTCATTCATTCATTGCTTTTGTATATTTCAAATTGTAGAACAGTGGATGGTGTCTTTTATATCTAAACACAGTCTTACAATATATTCCAGCAATCGTGCTCCCGTACATTTTCCGAGTTGATTAAACAACTTGTGCGTGAATGTTCATTGAGGCTTTATTATCGCGTAAACAGAAAATCATGAAGATATCCTTCCGCAGATGGGTGGCTCAGAACACTCTGGCGCACCGGAACACTCTGGCGCACCGGAACGCTCTGGCGCACCGTAACACTCTGGCGCACCGTAATATGAGATGCTTCTGAGCTCTGAGTACGAGTAGCTATTAAACCACATAGATACATCAATTAATCTTAAATGCATATCACAAAGTAAAAGTACTCAACCTGAAAAAGCTATATATTATGTAACTTAACTTTCATGGAGTTCTAGAAGAGGTAAAACTTGTTGAAATATAAATAATTGATGTTCTCCAGGCTTTTGACAGAGAAAGAATGGTATGGGCAGTGAATATGAAAAAAATGAGAGGCTTTTTAACAGAACAATAACACGCTGCTATAAGTTCAGATTGACGCTACTGCATTTGTCAGAACTTGTAGAACTTCGTAGACAAAATCATAGCCTTTATAGTTCAGGCTGGCCCTGAATTCACTTTGTAGCCCAGTCTGGCTTCAAACTCACAGCAATCTTCCGACCTCTGCCTCCTGAATGCTGGGATTATAGGCAGGAACCACCACGCCTGGACATTGGTAAGTGGACATTTGAAAAAAGAATTTATAGGTGCAATATAAGCCCTAATAAAATAACTAAACAGTATTTTAGATGTTTAAAATTGCCTCATTGAAGAATTTTGGTGAATGATGCATTGACCCAACAAAATTTAGGAATTAATGGGGAACATACAGGAAAGGAGCTAAACATAATTATTGTATTTTAATTTTTAAAATGCTCCCAATGACACACGAGTCAATAACCTAGAACCTGTATATAAGCTTATTTACATGCACAGGGGAGGGAAGAAAAATTCTCCTTGTTACAATAGAAAATATATAGGAAGATGAAAAGGGAAGAATAAAATTACCAAGATGATAATGGATAGAAGTTGCAGTGTAAGAATCAACTTGTGTTCAGCTTAATATAGGTACAGGCTGATGCATATGAAAAATTTTTTCTTAAAATCAAATCTCCACTTGTTTCTTTTTGAAGCAAACATTTTGATAGATATAGGTACAAATATATGTTAGTATATATCATATGAAGGGAGCTGTGTTAGAGCATGTGGAGAGTCTGTTCTCAATGATGAGATGTTTAAATTGAAACTATTATAAACTGTAAACTTATTTAAAAATTGCCCTAATCTGAAATATTCTGCATTATGTTAAAGGGCAAGTTATGAACTCTGTGTTTTAAAAACACATTCCTCTCTTTAGATAATTGAAAATAAGTTATTTATTCATTATTTTTTTTGAGACAGGGTTTTGCTTTATAGTTCAGGCTGGCCCTGAACTTACTTTGTAGCCCAGTCTGGCTTCAAACTCACAGCAATCTTCCTGTCTCTGCCTCCTGAATGCTGGGATTATAGGCATGAACCACCATGCCTGGCATTGTGGTATGTGTTACTGGGGATTGAACTCAAGGCCTTGCACTTGCCAGACAGATGCTAGAACCACTGAACTAAACTGCTGGCCTAAAGAAGTTTCTTTTTGAAAAGTGAGGGAATAAGATGAAAAGGCTCCTATGGAGCCAACATTTTATTTTGGTAGAACAGAAGGAGTCAGAATGAAGGCACACCCTCAAAATAATGGTAACATTCATATTTAAGCAAAATGCCATATAAACACACAGAAAAAGGTTGGAATGAAATAACTGCAGGTGACAGTCCTGACTCAGTGACCCTTTGTGATGTGTGAATCATAAAGTGTTGCTTTTAAACGCATTGAGCAGACAGATACATGGATGATAAAAAGAGCAGGTCAGTCAAACACTATGGAAGAAAGTTAGTTTCAGGCCTTAAGTACACATTCCTCATGGAATCTGCCTTGGGACAGAGGTTGTTACATTTGGGACAGTGTAACACGGGCAGTATGATAAGAGAGGGGCGCAGAGGGAAGGGAACTTAGTGAATTTACTTTAACCATTTTTTTCCCTAAGCTTTGAAGTTGTGATTTGAATACTTCAGTACTAATGTTACCATATTGTCATTTTGAATTTATCTTTTCAGGCTAGTTCTTTTCTTCAGTACTTCCTCCTTTAATAAGTTATGAAGTCCTCAAAAAATTATGACAGAGTATTTGGCACAAATTATTTTATTAATTTGCTGGAATTAGATAAACTATAATTTCTGTTGTCCAGGTGTATAGGTGCAAACAATGTTTCTTCTTGGTGAAGATCTCGGGTCATCCTGTGGTCATACTGAATTCATCCTATCTGTGCTATCAAGCTGTGCAAATAGTCTGAATGTGTGGTTCTGTACATTTTGATAGGGCAGCAGGATTTCACTGTCTTGAGCTTTTTTAGCTTCTGAAGAAGTCTGTGTGTAGAAATGAGTAAACTTTGAACTAAGAGTTGAAATCTCAAAGGAGACAGGATGAAAAGAGAGGCCAAGCCATACCTCCTTCGTATTCAATCATCAGACTTCTGTAGGCTCAACTGACTGGTCAGTGTTTGCAGAAGAGGTGGCCCTTATGGTCCTCGGGAGGCAACTTGGGCAAGTGTTATCATAACCCACACATCAGGATGTGGTGGAAGTCTGCTCTGAAACACAGTTAGTGGGAAGTGTTCCCCAGCTGTGACCTCCAAAATTAGCATTTTTAAATTGGCCACGAGCAAGTGAAAGTAGGAGACTATATAGGCTTTCTACTTCTTGGTAGCAATTGCTTATTTCAGGGAGGTACTTTGATTCTGTCACTTTATGAGAGTCTCATACTAGGTGTGTGGAAGCATTTCATCCTACGAAGGATGTTTGCCACATCTGGGTCTCAAAAGCCTTCTGGTCTACCACTGCGCCACCATTAAGTCTCTGTTTCACTCATAACAATGCAATAAGGCATTTGGGGAGAAATATATAACTTCAAGCTATACACATAAAGTAGCTAAACAAAATATAATTTATGGACATAGGATATAAATTTTATATGTGAATCTATTGTTAATGTTCTTTTTAGTAGTATCTCTTTAGTATATATAATATCTCATCTTATCACTCAAAATTATTATTTTTTGTTCATTTTCATTTTGCTCAGTCTAAATCTAATGGCACAGAATCAACTCAGCATGTTTAAAGTTGAGTTTTTGGAACAATTTCTATTAAGCTATTTCCTGAAACAATTTAGAGAATATATAATCATTTTTCATCATATTCAATCTCTTCATATGGTAAAGCCAAGTGTCAGAAGTCCTAAATGAGTCACACAGAAAGGTTACATTCTGGTTCAGTAACTGCCTCCACTCCAGCAATTTAAATTATACTTAAATGTTGAGCAAAAGAATTGAGGAATCAGCACTGGCCAGAATTCTCTTTCAAAAAGAAAAGAGTAATCTTCAGTCAATTACTCTGAATTATAAATACAAAATACTCCATATGTCATTTTATGATCTTCAGTAATGCATGATAATAAATTTTAAATTGATTTGGAAATTTATTTTAAGGAACATAATGTTTTTTTAAAGTATCATGCCTCATTTGTTCCAAAATACATTGTCTGAACCTAGATGTGATTATAGTGAATTTGTTCTTTAGTAACTGCTAAAGAAAGAATTTATGCGGATTAGCACTTATTAGACTTGCAATATGTGACAGACACAAGACATTGACTACAGAAGTCCTGTCATACACACATACACACACACACACACACACACACACACACACACACGCACGCGCGCACACACAGATTCACATATATTTGTATATATTTTCTTTTATCCTAACCTCCTGCCAGTTTTACAAAGGAAACATACATACTACAGCATCAGGCATACTATGCTATTTGCTCAAGGTGAAATGATTATAGTAAAAAAATTATTAATGCAATGAAAGACTTTACATCTTAAGATAAAATATATCTCAAGGGGTTTACAAATGCTACAATTTTTTCATAAAATACGTTTTCATGTTATTACGAATAACTACTCCAGTTTTGAAGAATAAGCTTGATGAAAACAGACTGAAGTGTTTTTTATAATGTTAGTTCTCATAATGAAAATGTTCTGAACCGCTTGTAACCCAGGTATGTTGAACTTCGATGGCTTCCCACATCTTTTAATATAATTGTATTGGCAGAGGAGCTTGCTTTCAGTGACCCGGCTGTCACTGCTAGGTTTCCTCCTTTGCTGTAGAACAAGGAGAAATTATGTAGTGAAATCTTGTGTTTCTACAAGTAACTAAGCTCCTGGATGGCATGACTCAAAACCTCACACAAGAAAACGATAAATAAGGCAGACATTCCAAACCAGAGTGATGCTTTCAATTAAAAAAAAAAAACTAAACAAAATTAAAAAAACAAAAACAAAAAACAAAAACCTGGAGCCCAAAAGAGCAGTTTCATCTTATATAATAAACTAATAAATTACTAGATAACAATAACCCCAAAGTCCAAATTTCTAAAATTTCCCCCAAAATTAAGAGTTGGAAAGTGACCAATTAATAAACAATCATTATAAACTAGAGGCCATTACTTTTCTGACATGGTTTTGGTGTGTAAAGCTCATCTAACTCTGTACTTGAACTCTTCCATTGACTTTTTCTTCAAAGTAAATAATTATTTTAGGTAAATATTATCTTCTAAAGTACTTATAGTCAAAATTTCTAAATGATTACTTAAAGATGTAGGAATATTTTATAGATATTTTCTCTAAAAATTAAGGGACTGGCAGGCATATATTTCATGACCTTAGCAGAAATATTTTATAAATTAAAATCAGCAGGCATAAATATAGTCTGTCAAATACTGTATAAAGCCTAAAGAGAAAAACTAATATACTGTTATTATAATTTTTCTTGAAGTCATTCCTAAAAATTCAAAGCAGGGAATAAGTTTCAGAAATATGGGACATGATTATTGTCTAAAGGCATTCTGTGTGTAAATATTCTTTATTCAGTTTCTCTGATTTAGATTTTTGTTTTCACAGTATATACAAGAAAAAATCATCTATGCATTCTTTATAATTGATAATTCATTACATTTTCACAAATTGAGAATATTGCAGTCTTCTTTAAAAAAATTAACATTATTTTTCCAATATACTGGGAAAGAAGGTGTGTGTGTGTGTGTGTGTGTGTGTGTGTGTGTGTGTGTGTGTGTGTGTGTTTGTGTGTGTGTGTGTATGCGTGTGCACTAAGGATAGAACTCAAGGCCTAGTGCTTGCTAGACAAGTGTGGTGCCATTGAGCTAAACCCCCCACCGGAAGATATTTTAACATATATTTTGCACTGGGTATCATAGTACATTCCTATAGTCTTAGCACACCTAGGACCTTAGCCTGGGCAAATTAGCAAGTAATGGAATCCTATGTCAAAATAAAAATAAATAAATAAATGGGATGGAGACGCAGCTCTCTATGAGGGACTGGAGTTCAATGAATCTTGCATTTAAATCATCCTATTATGACTAAAGAGAACAATTGTTAGTTTGTCCTGGTTCCCAGAATTTGAGTCACATGGGAAAAATACAGCTATCTATACCATGAGGACAAGGTCAGCATATCTCAGACGAGTCCAGCTTAGTTGTAGTTCCATTAATGATAATGTTTTTGGAAGTTATTGAATTGAAAGATGCTTACTTTTTTTGGCATTTTTTAAACACACACACACACACACACACGCACCCACAGACCTACACACAGACACATACATGGGTGTTCAGTGGGCCAGAGTATGAAATATCTTGCTCACTGTCTTTTATTTTTTCTAGAAGCTGCCTCTTTGACTTTCTTCACTTTCATTTCATCATCCCTAAATTGTTACAAGATTTCCATGGTAATCTGTTTTTATTAAGCATATTGTCATATTATTAATCAATAATAAAGAAATATTTTATATTCATCATTTAAACATATAGTGAAGATGAGCAAAGACACATTTCACATCCAGTTCATAATTTTGTTTCCTTCTTCATCTCAATCCTTGGAAAGCTACCCTGGAGAGAGAAAAGTGGAATCTGTTTATTACTTTTCTCCCTTCTTATTCCAGCTTTGAATCTTTTTAATTTTGGAGACTAGGAGAAAATCCACCAACAAAAGGAAACGGATGGATTCACACCATGGCCAATATTAATACACAGTGTGGTATTTATCCTAAAGCTGTCTCTTTCCAAACACCTTCAGCGGTATCCTTCTAGTCCCCGCATGGGTATTCTTTTGCCCCAGGCTTTGTAGAAAACACGCCATCATAAGTCTCCTAACTCTCTTCCACATAGCCTTGAACTAAAGTACACCGTAGCTTCACTTGTTATGAAGGGAGATGATGAGATGAGATGAGCACAATATTTCCTCAGAGAGTGAAACAAATAGTTATCTCTAATGTAACTCCCAGGAAGAACATCTGTTGAGCTCTTCTGAAACATTTTCTCATGAATTATGGCTGGGGTGGTGTCAGCAAAGTTATTCTAGCTCCAGCTGATAACTCAGACAGTCTTTAGCGACAGTGACAGACCAAGTATCTCTTTATTCCACTCTCATTTGTGTACTAGGCAGCAACTATTTTTACCATCTAGAACCCTCCCCATGAGACCGCTGCCTGCATATGATATAAATTATATTATCCTTTGATATTGTTTTCTCTATAGTAAAAGAGAGTATTTAAAGATTATCATGGTCGGGAAGAATATGTAGACATGATGCCTAAGTTAATGCTAGTAATTTGCAGACTTGCAGTATTTAATGTTATTTTTCTTTAGCTATTAGCTTTAGCTATAATTTTATAATAATCAGAAAGACCTATTTGAAATATTATTACACTGCAAATTCATATTTAGCATAACAGTTTGGAAAAGTTTGGAACTTGGTGCTGAATCACAAGTTTCAATTACTTAAAGTGTTTTAGATTTATTCTATTTTAACAAAGGCAAAAGATATTTCTAGTTAAATGTTTGTTGAATAATATTTACTGATAATATATTTAGCTTTTTCTCAAAGTCCTGATGATACTATAAAACTAATACAAGGTCACTAAATTTATAGTTCTTTCATTTTGAAGATAAAAACATAATATAATTAACAAGGAATAGATTTATTTTCAATTGCACAAAGAGGAAGAAATAAAATATAGATAATTTGATAGACTAGGCATGATTTCCCTAGAGAGCAGACCAGGAAGGACTCTGTGAAGATATGATTTCTTTGATTGTAAACAAGAGCTGTGATGTTTGAGGGAAAAGTGAGTCAGGCTGAGAGGAGAATATGTGTGCAGCCAATAGGGCAGTGAGGAGCTTGGTGGTTCTGTAGAACAGAAACATGAGGCATAGGCCTGGAGCTTAGGGGACAAATGGAAGGATGATTCAAAGTGATACCCAAGAGCTAGGCAGGCAGTAAATTGTGTAGATCATGTGAATTTTCCAGGCTGTTATTAAAATGCTTCTACTGACATGCAATAGGAAAAAAAATTTTACAAGGAAAAACAACTTTTTTCAAGACTAACAGTAAATTCCCCCTTGCCAAGTACAAAATCCATTTTCCAGTCTATACCTTACTTGATTCAGCATCATTTGAATATATTATTTATCCTTTTCTTCTTAATAAACCTTTGGTACATATTTGTCAATAAATATTAGGAAAATTGATGCAAAAATTCAATCATCACATCTCCCTTCTGTTTTGTATATCCTCAGTCCCCAGCTGGCCTTTGATCATAGAATTTCTAAATTTTGATTTTTTTGGTTTCCTCTTTGCTCATGCTATGGAAACAAAGTACCATCAACTGGGTGCCCTAAATAACTGAATTATTTCTGTTCTGGAGGTTGAGAATTTCAAGATGCTGCTGCTGGCTCATTTCTGCTTATGCACTTCAGTTTTCTTGCTATGTGCTCATCTGATCTTTCCTTGGGGTGCACACATATGTTGATTTGCTCTCTCTCTGTCTCTCACTTGAGTTTCTCCACCCCTTGTATTATTAGTTTCCAGGATACCTCCAGAGTTTGACTCTGTTTTGCTGTCCTCTTGATCACCCCTAGAGCCACTAAAGACCCGACTCTAGTTATTACTCTAGGTCCTGAAAATTCTGCCCCCACAGTCTCTACACGGGCTAACAAAGTTCGTACACGTCTTCTCTCACATATGGTCCTTATTTCTGAAGATCCTTACTCAAAAATTACCTATATGGAGCTTTCCTTGGACATCTTAATTAAAATTTTAGTCCACCAGTATTTTGTATTTTAATTCCTGTATTTACCTTTCAATGTATTCTTGTTCTAGACCTACATATAAAACAGTTAGTGATATTATTCATTAGCATATTATACATTTGTATATCACCCATGTCAAATGGAACATGTTTAGTGATTATATTACTCATCCTCTAAATTTAATTTAAACGATTTTTTAAATTGCAGCCCTAGTATATACAATAGTACCAGGGAAGAGAAAGTGTCAATAAATGTTTGCCACCTGATTAATTAATTTAATTTACTCATTTTTAATTCTGTAGGGAAGTGGATTTTGTGGGGTATATTTGTGACAAGTTTGATTTTTTACAATAGACCATAAATAGTTACTTGATATATGGTATTAATCAAGGAAACTGATATGTGAGATCTGGACTGACTAAGGAGCCCTGCTCTACAGAGCATAAACCCCGAGTCTGTGGATGAAGAGGTGAGAAAAAGTGAGTTCAGCAAACACGAGGTCGGAGATTGGCAGCTCATTAAAGGAATGAAGGAGATTCCCCTCTGATTATAGTCACTTTTTTTTCAATTAGTTATTGAATTGTTGGAGAAGAAATAAATAATATAAAATGATTTTTTTTTCTCAAAGAAGAAAGAAATAATTTAGAAAATTTTTTTTCAAAAGTGAGGAAGAGGAAAATGTTCTCAGTGTTGAATTTGGTCAAAATGTGTAACTAAAAGGTACCTATTAACTCAATAAAAGAAATAAAAGAAAGTGCTGGGGGATTGGAATATAATTACTAGTTAATGTAGTGGATCTGACATTCTAGAGAATTATTTCCTCCAACGAGTGATAAAAGTCTCACTTATAAACATAAAACAAGTCACTAGAGATGGATGGAGAATCATTTGTAGTAATTTATGCAAGAAAATATTTCAAGCATGTTAAAATCACATGTACAAGAAAATCATTACAAAAATTATTTCTTAAATTTACACTATACAATTTGTGGATAAATTTATTGATATAATTTAAATACAATAAATTAAACTAATTTGAACTATACAAAACACATTTGTCAAATGCATATGATGACCTTTTCAATGCTGTAATCAATGTAGAGGACAGTCCTATCCCTGATCCAGTTTGAAGTGTCCAGTCAGGAATTTCTTTCATTACTGTCTATCTATGTTCCAAGGAAACATAGGTTCTTATTTCTGATTTATCTTTTATATTTTTAATGAGGAAATAATTGTTACGTACATTTTTGTGTTTATCATCTTTTTCTCAAGATAATATTTGTTCTTGGCTATTGGTAAATAATCTTCCATTCTATGCATATCTCACAATCTTCTGTTTATCTACATCTTGATATACATTAGCATTCTAGTATGGAATTATTATGAATAAAACTTCTGTATTCATGCATTGGTTTTTGTGTGGACATATATGGTTTCATTTGTCCTGGATTATAAGTGGAAGTATACATACAGAGTGAAACAATTAGTCAATGAATAACAATACAAAGTGTTTCTGACATGTTACATTCAATGAGCAAAATATGAGGCTTGCATGTGTCCCATATCTTTTATGAAACTTAGCACTGCATACTTTAATTTTAGTCATTTCAGCACGTGGTTCTATTTAATTTTGGCTTATTTTATTATTTATTCATCTACTTATTTGTTTAGGTCCTGGGAAACTCAGGACCTTGCATTTACAAGTCAGATGCAGCACTGCCGAGCTGCATCTCCAGCCCTAATTTTGGTTTAAGTTTGAATTTTCAGTGATTAATACTTTGGAACATATTTACATGTTTTATTTTCCAGTCATAAAATTTTATGACATATTGGTTAATACTTGTGCCCATTTTTTGAATTATTAGCTTGTTTTGTTAAAATTCCTTATATATTTTAGATAATTTTTTTTTCAAGTAAATGTATTGCCAAAATTTTTCTCAATAATGGTTTTGCTTAAATCTCTCAAAGAATTGTATTTTGAAGGTAGAACTTCAATTTTTCTGATTTTATTGATGATATTTACTTACTTGTACATTAATTTCTACTTATTTTTACTACATCATCTTTGGATTGATGCTTTTTATTTTCTTAATTCTTCAGAATAGACATTTAGACCATTTATAAAAAATATTTCTTCTTTCCTAACATTCCTTTAAAGCTAGACATTTCCCTATAGGCAATACTTACTTATATTTAAAAATACATGAATGTTTTGTTCTCCACTCTGTGCTAATGCTGTTTTGTGGGCAGAGCATGAAACCTGGTGATCAAGGGCAGTCTTAGCATGTGTGTAGCTCTTAATCCTTAGTAATAAAACAAAAATGAAAATATTTTAATGTGCTTTTTAATTTTTCCTGGACACATTCTTTATCAAACAAAAGTGCCTAGCATTGAAATTCTGAACTGCACTGTTCCAGTTAGTATTTTTTGCATACAAACTTGAGAAATGTACACTATGAGTTGTCATCACATACAGTATTCTGTAAACAAATCCAATCCTTCATAACATTTAGATAGTCTATATTTTTAGTGATGTTGCATTTCTCATTCCTTAAGAGAAATTATAGTAAAAACACTGCTATTTAGATAATTTTTAAAAAGGCACCACTCGGAGGAATTCTAAAAATTTATATAGACACATCCATGCAAGAAGGGGAGTGTAACTCCTTATTCCTTATATACTGTCAAATACCAATGCACTACCAAATAGTGTAATATGGAAAAGAGGAATTTTACAGTAGGAACATCTGAAAAAAATACAACTCATGCTGGTATCAAAATTGTAAAGGATGTGCTCGTGTGTCATTCATTGGTTTTTTTTGCCCAAGAACATTAACATTGATATAATAAAAAATATGATATTTAATAACTGACATTCTACAGAGTGTATGTAAATTGTACCTTTTAAAATTGTCAAAGTTGTGAGAAGTCTGAAACTCTAGTAAACAGTTATTGTCAAGCCTCACAAAGCATGATAACTATTTATTACGTATTAGGTTAGAAAATATTTTAGATAATAAAAAGGATTTTCAGAAGCAAGAAAGCATGAGTAAAAATACACATTAGTTAATGATATATCAGTGCTGGT